>CATIWQ010021177.1:0-15290 GCA_949673415.1 Euphorbia schlechtendalii | reverse complement strand
ATCTCTGTGTCTTGGTGGGCCGTCCCCCGGACGTTAAGCCTCACAGGACTCTAATTCCTGGAAAGAGCTAATCCAGGTGGCGACTCCACACTGAGAGACGGCGGATTCGGGTTCGGACCGATCTTAAACGTTTTCGCCATTTTCTCTTTTTTTAACCTTTTTTCCCGGGTCCCAGACCCGGTGCTTTTCCTTCATCTGTTTTCATACACCCCGGTGGACCGCGCCTATGATTTCCGCGCGCTCTCGACCCACCGCTCCGTGTCGCCCGCTCACACACCTGTTTATCTTATTAGTAGAAAAGTGGGGAACAAGATTTTTGGCACCGTTACAGAATATAAGCTTATCAGAACAAGTATAGTCAAAATCTTGTGATCAAGTTTTTGGCATCGTTGCCGGGAAACGTAAGTACGTTCTTAGAGATAAAAAAATTGGAGACTACCATACATTTTCTAATTTTTTATTTATTTGTTTATTTCCTAACTGTACAATTTGTCAATCCTAACTTTTATGTGAAAAAGAATATGAAATAATCATCTTGGAGGTGATACGTCATATTATTACATCTGAATTATCGATAAATAGATGATTTTCTTCTATTTTTCCTATTCACGTTCGTGACCACTAGTCGCATGAATCCCATATAAAAACTTTCTGTTTCTCAAACTCTATAAGTCACGATCATGATAAATAAACATGATCGTGACTTGTGCAATAACTGCAGCATTTTAACGGTTATTCCGACAAATAAACACCGCTTTTGCTTTGAGTTGGCTCGCTTTCTTCTTTTTAAAGGAATTCTTCCTCTTAGAATTACAAGTTTGGTTACTTGAAGATGGAATATTGGTTAGAGGTGGAACCCGTTTCTCCTTTAAAGATGTTATCTCAGCATTCAACTCATCTCATTGCTTAGTGAGCTTGTTGTTTTGACATCCATGATATTCAGTTTTTTCTTGAAGAAAGTGGATATCAAGAGATAAGGAAATAATTGTATCATCTTGATCTTCACTTCTCCTCACTAGCTCCTTGATGTTTTTAATAGACTTATTAGTTAGCTTCATCACATCAAAGAGTACCTGGGTGAATTTTTCTATTGACAAAGGAATTTCAGGATGCACCTCAGTTTATGGGATTTTCCCTTTATTGCATTCAGCTTCAATGTTAGTAGCGGATGAGTTTCTCTTGGAAGTAGATGTTGAGCTCTTGCCCCTATCATTCTCAATCGCCATCAAGCAGTGGTTGGCAGAATCAGCAGCTTCTTCATTAGATGATGAAGACTCCTCCGAATTGCTCCAAGTGGTAACAAGTGCCTCATTTTTCTTGGCGAGCCTCTTCTTGATTATATCCTTGTCAGATTTAGGAAAGGACGACTGGATACGACCTTATCGCCACAGCCAAAACACTTTATGTCTTTCTTATGCTCCTTCTTTGGTTCTTCCTCAGCTTCGTACCATTGCTGAGTTGACTTGATATTGCTGGGAAATATCCCATCCTTCTTCGTGAAGTGCATGAATCGCCTCGTTAGAATTGCCATTTGTTCATCTGAACCACTGCTGGTGGATTCATATGATGAGTCATCTTTCAAGATAATGGATATGCCCTCTTTCTCCTTACTTCTGGTCCTTTTGGAGTCATCGATATATTTCCTCGGGGACATTTCCTGAGTCAGCAAAGTACCTATAAGTTCATAATAACTATAGGTCTTCATGTCATGAGCTTCCTCGATCACGCTCTTCTTGGCATCACACTCAACATTGAGGATATGGAGGATCTTCTTCACCATTTCTTCTTTGACGAACTCATTGCCCAATTTCTTTAGTTCATTAATAATATTAATGTACATGGTATTCATGGATTGAATACCCTCGTTGTTGTCCATTTGAAACAACTCATATTCTTTTAGCATAAGGTTGATCTTGGACTCCTTGACCTTGTCAGTCCCCTCATAGGTGACCTCTAGCTTTCTCCAGATTTCTTAAGTTATCTCGAAGCCCGAGACCCTATTAAACTCTATAAGATCTAGTACACAATGTAAGTAATTAATGGCTACCGCATTCTCTTCGAGAAGCCTTAGGTCATCGTCATCATAGCTTCTAGATCAACTAGGACTCGCTCCCCATTATGCACAATTAAGGGAACTCTAGGACCAAGCTCAATAGCTAGTCATGCTTGCATGCTCTGTGATTGGATAAAGTTTTTCATGTGATTTTTCCAAAAAGGGTAATGTTGGTCATCAAAGAGTGGAGGCCTGGTTACAAACATTTCTTCTTTAAGGAGTGTTGTCTGCCCTGATCCGGAAGAGAAGTTATTGTAAGCCAGTAGGATCTTTTTGACTCAAAGATGATGAGTCTTAAAGCTGAGAACTTTCTCTAATACCACTTATTGGTTTGAGATAGCTTAAATAACTTAGCATAAGGGGGGTAAATGCAATTACTTGGTCCTTTTTAAAATTTGAAAATTTCTTTCCCAGTTCAGTTTTAAGATGCGTACTGAGTAACTATGTGTTGAGTGCAGACTAAAAATTATAAACTACTCAGCTTCGCTAACTTAGTTTATCTTCAATATGTGCTAAGTAATTTACTCAGCTTTGATTGGTTTTTCAAGGTTAACTCATAAAACAGAGAGAATGATGAATGAGCAAGACACTATAAAAATAAGCGACAAAGGATAGAACTTCAAAACTTAAAATTTTATCCTGGTTCAGCCCCGAGCCTACCTCTAGTCCCTGGATTCCTTTCTGAGCTTTAATCTACTAATGTTTCATTCCTTCCTTAGGCGGAGAAGCCTTTACTGCGGGTAGACTCATATACATCAGGTACCTTTCTTTCTAACTACCACTCAATCCACAATTTAGGTACCCTTTCTAAACCGTCACTCAGATTGGAAAAAGAAATTATGAACTAACGATTTCAATTTATAAAAATCATTGACTCCTTTTACAATGTTAAATCTAAGATGGTTTCTCCCTATTACAGACTGATGGATTGATTTGTGTATGCTTTTAAAATGCTTGATTTGGAATTTCTAAATGTTGGGAATATTTTGACAGTATTTTAGTTCTTAAGAATTTCGAGGTGATTCACCAAGTTTGAACATCTACTTCAGTCTTCTATTTGTACTTGAAGATCTTGGATGTAGTGTGAGCACGGGATTTTATGCTAGCTCGCGTGTTCGATAATGACTACTTTTTGGGATTTTTATCCTTGAATCACATAATTTTCGACCATCCGATGATCTTCAAATGAGAGCTCTTCTCATTAAACAAAATAATATTTTGGGTCCTAAATAAATGTTTAGGACTGTAAGAAAATATTTGAAAGCCTCAAAATGAAAATTTAAAGGTTTAAAATATTTTTAAGGGACATAAATAAATAGTTGAGGATCCAAAATAATTTAATCATTTTATCTTAAGAAAATATATGTATATATTTTAAGAAAAATAAAGAGAAAATAAATTTTTGCGTGCGTGTGTGTGTGTATATATATGTAATATTTAAATATTTTAAAAATAAATAAAAAAATTAAAATACAAATCTCGTGATCCAAAGAATTCTTTGAGCAAGACTCGCCATTTCTAGCAACTCCGATTAGGCTCACTAGAATTCCCCTTAATAGAGGAATTTTTTGAATTCCCCCAAAATAAAGGGGCTTTTGTTGGATTTTGGGGATCGAAAAAAATTATTTTCTTCTGCAAACAAAAATATTTATTTTTCATCGAGAAAGATAGATATTTTTTTTATTGAAAAAAAATTATTTTTTCTGGAAAAAATAATGCTGATTTTCTTTCTTGTTTCTTAGAAATTGTTTGATTATATTTCAATCCAAAACACGTTTTGATTTAAAATTTTATTATTTTCAAACAAATCTTTCTCCATTATTTTTTTCTCAAAAAATCCTTAGATATTCTTGGGTCTAAAAAATTTAGAATTCGAGTTTGAATATTTTTAGGAATAAAATAACATATTTTCATCAATTAAATCAAAACAAACGAGGAGCACTCCCAAAAAAATCAAGCGGATTTGTTAACGTGGATTTGCACCGAAAGGAAAAGCCTCTGAGTTCATAGAGTAACTTCTTCTCGTGAATTCTTTGTTTCATTCATCGTATTGACCTAGGAATTATTTTTATATGTCTTTTATTTAATTAAATTGTTTAATTGTATCATGTAAATTTTCTTCCTCCTTCTCTATCTTTTTAATTTATTTAATTGTGGAGTTTCTCCATTATACATGTTAGACTACCACCATGAAGGGAATAAAAATTATTCTCGGATAACAGACCTCAAATTTTTACCATGCGATCATTTTCATTAGATAAAAATGAACAACATATGTGTAAATAAAATGAATCGTTTTATTTCTAAATAAGAAATTTTCAATCGTTGATATTTTAATTAGGTCACACAGGTCTCGCTCAAATCAAATCGAGCATACATGTAAATATTCATGTTGTACTATATATCATGTGCTAACCATTGTGGATGCAGGTTAGATGCATGCCTAGGTTTTGTTTTCCTTTGGGTATCGCAATTTCAATTATTTTTTGGGAATTGTAATTAATAGATTAGGTGGGCGGTTGCATCCCCCGAAGTCATGTAATTTTAATCTTTACTTTCTCTCATTTATTTATTGCTTTATGTATGATTTATTGCTTTCCGCATGCATGTTAAATCATACATTATAAACACGGAAAATGACATAAGTGCGAATATGCACAATTAAGAAATACGATTTTCTGTAGATGTAATATAATGTGATCCAATAAGAAGTAAACAACTTATCCCGAACCCGAATCTCTGTGTCTTAGTGGGCCGTCCCCCAGACGTTAAGCCTCACATGACTTTAATTTCTAGAAGAGCTAATCCAGGTGTCGACTCTACACCAAGAGATGGCGGATTTGGGTTTAACCAATTTGAAATGTTTCCTGCTTTCTCAATCAAAACTTTCCAGGTCCACGACCCGGTACATTTTCATTTTCAACAAAAACACCCTGGTGGACCGCGCCTCTCATCTCAGCACGCTCTCGGCACATCGCTCCGATCGTCCGCTCACAGTGGCGACTCTGTTTGGGTTTTCTTAAACTTTTTTTTTTGAAAAAAGGTTTTAGATTTTGGATAACTGCCTAAAATTATTGATCAAATTATTCCGTATTTTCTTAGTTATGACATATTCATAAATTCGCAGTGCAATAGAGGGGATTAGCCCATAAGATTAAGGTACCCTATTACCGCATAGCTTTCTCTTGTACTAATTTACCTCCCTGAGAAAAGATAGTACTTGAGCGGGTGGAGCACTTGTTGCCATATCGCATGTCCCTCCCTCGTTAAAACCCATTTGGGGAGAGGCTTGGAGTATATTTTAGTGCAACAAGAACGTTCTACATCAGCAACCCATTTACAAACCTCATGTAAATAAACCATAGGCATTTTCCCTAGGGTGTTACCAAACAAACGACTATGCATTATATTTTTTTCTTGCAGGTGCTTTCCTTAGCATCTTCACGCGGGAGTTGTATGGTTGGAAGTTTGGGCATTACATGCTATGTGCTACGTGTTTACCACTTTCAATTTATCATTATACAAATGTCATGCTAACCACGAATCTTGGCAGAGACACTTAAACACACACACTCATAATATTAATATGATGTAACATAACATCTTCTCATTGTCATGATACCAAATTGGCATCACACATGCTTAGGATTAGTTGACACTTGATATCGTGTCACCCTAGGACAACATGAAACCACTTAGAATCATGAAACATCACTTACCCCTTTCAACGAGATGTCCACTTGACGTCTGACTCTTAGCCTATACAGGGTGAACATATCTTTCTTTTACCGTGTGATGTCCCTGCTGACATCCAAACCTAAGCCCACACAGGGTAAACTTATTTTGAAAACCTTACCTTACCAAATCTTAAAGGGTATGCGCTTAATACCCGAACCATTTGCCCACATGGGGTAATGATTCATGCATCACCACATACCCTGAAATAGCAACGACCACACGGGACTCGAAACTCTGCCCTAATTGGGAAAAATAACCAAATCATTCATTTAATGGCTACATACAATAGTTATTTTCATAAACTTTAAATTTTTTGCAATTTCATCAAGGTACGTCGTACCGCTTACCCTAAATTAATTGAACCTTTTCATTTCATGAGATCTAGTCATAGTACGAAATCTTAAATTATCGACCCATTACCACACGGGTAATTGGGTCACCTCATCACATTTACAATACATCATTCCTATCACGCTATCACACGGACAGTGTAAGGATCTCAAATCCACTCCTTGGAGATGACCTTTCATTTATCACATTTTGACCACCCTATCTAATGACTAACCTCGTTTGTTTCCAATGGATTGATAAACATATTTCGCATCATGGCGCGTTAACCCCTAGTGAATGCAGCTATAACATTGAACATCTCATGCATTTTCTGCATCATGAATCATGTCATGAATCTCAAGTGCATGGTCTGATCTTCTGCTTGTGTATCAAAGGGGCTAGGAAGATGCTTGCTCCTCGCTTGGTCCGCATTTCTCAGATCATGGCCAATCTAGAGGGGGTTCCGCACACTGACTCAGAAGACTCAGGTTCAGACTCAGACTCTATTCAGTGTATATCTTTCAATTTTGATACCATAGCCAATCCACGAGATGGAATTGCGGGGGAGGGTCACCCCTTTCTTACTAGACGAAATCCTCAACAGTCGTTGTGAGCACCGAGATTGCAGCAACCATAAATGCCTTTGTAAATAGCGAACAGCTAGCATCGCTTATTCGCCAGCACACCAGGAGGGTTCATGATGTGGTGTCCAACCCGGGGGCTACCCTTAATAACGGTGGTTCAACTAATCAGCCTAGAACAGGGAGACCTTCTACCTCACATGCGGTGCACCCAAATCCTATTACCTTTTATCAGTATGGGGTAGGATAAAGTCAGCTAAATCAGAATCAGGCTTACATTGGGCATCCCGGATATAACTTTGCTAATCCTTCCCAAAATCAATTCCTCATGAGGTAACCGGCTCAGCCAATGTTTGCGCTAGGACCTTTTCATCAAGGAGGAACCCAACAATTCAGACCTAATTAGAGCACACCATTTACCTCACAGTTCCAGGCTACTCCTCAACTGCCCAATTTTGTGGCATTTCCCCAAGGGCAATATGGCTTTTATCCTGGGAACACCATCTTCCAACAACCAGGTATGGCAGAATTGTGGTAACAATTCTTGTCCACTCACGGTGGTCATCTCATGAACACATACCCTGTACAGCCAATAATCAGGGATAAAGACAGCTTGCCACCCAACTTCGCAATGCCACAGTTTGAGAAGTATGTGGGCTCTGGAGACCCACGTGCTCACCTAATGCATTACCAAACAGTAATGAGGGTATTAAGGGTTAGTGAACAGATGATAGCTAAGCTATTTGTCGTCACCTTGGGCTACCCAATCAATGAATGGTACAGCCACCTTCCGTTGGACATAGCTACTGATTGGAAAAGCCTTGCCTAGGCTATGATGGGGCATTATGGTTTCAATACTCAAATGGAAACCATGATGCAACATCTAGAGGCTATAAGGCAAGAGCAAGGTGAAAGCTTCAAATCTTACTTTGGGCATTGAATGGCCACACAGGTCAGGCTTCAAGCTTGCTTAACTCTACTTGAGATGATAACCAAGTTCTGGATGGTGCACTGCCATCATACAGGAGAAAAATTGGGTTGGATGTCTTTTCAAGCTATCAAAAAGTGTTTGAGAAGGCAGATAGGATGGAGCACTTTGAATCCATGGACAAATCTATGGGGCGCTAGTGCTGGAAGCTAACCACAGGATGATGTAATAAATTAATTCTTTTTAGCAACTTTGCCCACGAGGCTTTTGAATTTTTGAATAAATTGAACTTTGTTTACTTGCTTGATATTCTATTGATGACATCAGGCATTCTCATAAGCATATACACAATATTGTTTAACACATGTGACACATCATGAAATTAATTTGTGTATAAATGGATCCTCTAAAATTACAATAAGTTTCAATGATTTGACTCTTGAGTTAAACTGAGAGATAAACACATGTACTTATACAATGTGTGATAGCATTTGCTTCATCCTACAAAGACGTAAGATCGACAGAAAGATCTCCAAGCATGAAACTTCCACTAACTATTGAATCAGTCAAGCAAAGGCCGAAGTGATTAAAACTAGAATGGAATGAAGCACGAAACATCCATTAAATTAGTCAAGAAAAGGTCAAATGATCGAAGCCATAATAAGACCAAAATGTCAACAAAGCAAATTGAAGTCAAAAAATCAGCAACACAAAGAAAGGATCAGACCGTTGAGCACGTCAACAACTCCTTCGCACGATTCACTACCATTTATGGAGAAATCATTACACCAATGGACATTAATTGTTCGCCAACAATGGAATGAAGCTATTGGATCTGATCCTCGACATATCATCTATCGTCGGAGAACAATTGAATTCATAAGGAAATGTTGATGATCAAGAACCAATACTCATCGTCGCATACATCTAAAGCTTGCAAAGTATCATGAGCACCAACCAATAGATAAAAAATGCTGAACAAGACAAATAGTTGAAGTCATGGACATGGTCACAAACCAATCTATAAGTCAAATCAACCAATTTTTACACAATCACTATCACGCATAGGTAAAAGAAATAAATCGGTAAAAAGCAGTACCAATAAAAAAATAAATTATCCTGTCTATTAGCACTCAGTTAGTTGAGCAAAAATTAGGGTCTCTTTTCAAAATCGAAAAAAACAGTCCACTGAGTTGAAAACTCGAAAATGGCGGCCCAAGCAAAACTTGGGACATCGATATCGAGAAAACCACATTGGTTAGAAAACCTAAAAGGACTAATCAATGGCAGGAGTCAAATCATTTGAAACATTTATACCCTTGTTAAGTTCATCAATCAATTGTCGTTTTTGCTGAATCTTTATGCATATGCTTATTTTGATTGCTTGCATTCCAATGGTAGAATATCGCAAGTAAACATCCAAAAAATGAAAAAATGAGTCTCCTGGATTGAAAACTTGAAGGGCCGGTCTAGACAAAAATTATGACAAGGTTCGATAAATTGAAAACCTGTAGGGGCGATCTATGCAGAAATTAAAACCAAAGAAATATCAAATTCATCATCTCATCCTTGGAACGGTACATGACATCATATACCTCCAACACTTCAAGCAAATAGCTTCCAAGCGATCATCACCTACACATTTCGGGATCAATGACTCATTCAAACCCCCCTTAAACCAGATCTAAGCTGTGAACTCGAATCTGATTCAACGAACCCATGATCGTCACTCTAAGGGGGTCATCCATAGAATCCCTAACAAGATAAATACTAGGGGTACCCGTGCACCAGCAAAGAGAAGGCTCTTCAATGTATGAAGCACACAACACCTACAATAGATTAACATACATCATGAGATAAATATTATCCATGCATAAAATCATGCATACATTACATACGCATCACGTTATTTACAGGTGAAAGCAATGCTAAATTAGGGCAACATCGTCCCGGTAAATAAGAATCTCCACCTCCACTTGAGAAACCTATAAACATTAGGAAGGATGATGGCCCACTCAAGCCTAAATTCCATTCAAGCAACATTGCATCACAAAAGCCTCCTAAGACAGCGGAGCGGTCCTTAAGATATCCCTGAATTTTTATCAAACTCATTCCTTCATCATATTTTAATTTTTTATTGAAGGGGTAAAAATTGTCGCTTCGCATAAACTCAATCAAATAATTAAAACATGCATCATAAAATGTATTAACAATATACTTTTCTCTGATTTATCATAGGAAGCAAATCAACATCCTACCAAGGAAAGATAATCGAAGAAAGAAATGGTTATCTCAATGGGATCACCTTTGAAATAGATTCAGGCATCATGCTCCAACAGTTCTAAAGGCCAAAATCAACAGATAGTCAACTCACAAGAGGAACATGATGATCGCAATTGAAGAAAGAAACGGTTGCCGTCTATTAATAGGATGTCGTAAAAAGAAACGGTCGACCCGCCCGTAAGGGGCATAAAGAACCAAGGCATTCAGAAGAAAGAAACGGACAATCCCGTGAGGACATAGTACCAGAAGAGAAGGTCCACATCATCACCAATCGGAGGTAAAGAAGTCACCAACCGCACCGGTCAAGTATATTCTCAATCCTCCTGCTCCATTTCATGTGATCATACTAGTTATACAACCAGCAATTATCACACGAGGGGCATCTGTGAGCACAGGATTTTATACCAGGTCGTGCGTTTGATGATGACAGCTTTTCGGGATTTTTCTCCTTGAATCACACAATTTTCGACCATCCGATGATCTTCAAATTGGAGCTATTCTCGTTAAAAAAAATATATTGGGCCTAAATAAATGTTTAGGATCGTAAGAAAATATTTGAAAGACTCAAAGTAAAAATTTAAAGGCTTAAAATATTTTTAAGAGACATAAATAAATATTTAAGGGTCTAAAATAATTTAATCATTTTATCTTAAGAAAATATATGTATATATTTTAAGAAAAATAAAGAGAAAATAAATGTGTGTGTGTGTATATATATATATATATATGTAATATTTAAATATTTTAAAAATAAATAAAAAAATTAAAATACAAATCTTGTGGCTCCAATATTTCTTTAGGCAAGACTCGCCATTTCTCTGGGCTCGCTAAAATTCCCTTTTATAGAGGGAATTCTTTTGAATTCCTTCTATAAATAGGGGCGCTTTTTTAGATTTTAGAGACAAAAAAAATACGAAAAAATTTCTTTTCTTCTACAAAAAATGTTTATTTTTCATCGACAAAGAGGGAGATTTTTTTTACTGAAAAAATTTATTTTTTCTTGATAAAATAATGCTAATTTTCTTTCTTCTTTCTAAGAAATTGTTTGATTATATTTGGATCCAAAACACATTTGGATTCAAAACTTTATTATTTTCAAACCAATTTTTCTCCATTATTTTTTTCTCAAAAAATCCTTTGATATTCTCGGGCCTAAAACAAATTTAGAGTCCGAGTCTGAATATTTTTAGGATTAAAATAACAAATTTTCACCAATTAAATCAAAACGAACGAGGAGCACTCCCAAAAAAATTAAGCGGATTTGTTGACTTGGATTCGCATCGAAAGGGTAAGCCTCTGAGTTCGTAGAGTTGCTTATTCTCATGAATTCTTTGTTTTATTCATCGTATTGACCTAGGAATTATCTTTATATTTCTTTTATTTAATGAAATTGTTTGATTGTATCATGTAATTTTCTTCCTCCTTCTCTATATTTTTAATTTATTTAATTGTGGAGTTTCTCCATTATACATGTTAGACTACTCCCACGAAGGGAATAAAAATTATTTCCAGATAACAGACCTGACATTTTTACGATGCGATCATTTTTATTAAATAAAAATGAACAACATATGTGTTAATAAAATGAATCGTTTTATTTCTAAATAAGAAATTTTCAATCGTTGATATTTTAATTAGGCCACAAGGGTCTCGCCCAAATCAAATCGAGCATACATGTAAATATTCATGTTATACTATATACCATGTGCTAATCGTTATGGATGCAGGTTAGATGTATGCCTTGGTTTTATTTTCCTTCGGGTATCATATTTTCAATTATTTTTTTGGTATTGTAATTAATAGATTAGGTGGGCTGTTGCATCTCCTGAGGTTATGTAATTTTAATATTTACTTTCTCTCATTTATTTATTGCTTTATGTATGGTTTTATTGCTTTCTGCATATGCATTAAATCATACATTATAAACATGAAAAACGACATAAGTGCGAATGTGTACAATTAAGAAACACGTTTTTCTGTAGATTTAATATAATATGATCCAATAAGAAGTAAGGAACTTATCCCGAACCCGAATCTCTGTGTTTTAGTGGGCGATCCCCCGGACGTTAAGCCTCACAGGACTTTAATTCCTGGAAAAGCTAATCTAGGTGACGACTCTACACCAAGAGGCGGCGGATTCGGGTTTGACCAATTTAAAATGTTTCCTGCTTTCTCAATCAAAACTTTCCGAGTCCACGACCCTGTACATTTTTATTTTCAACAAAAACACCCCGGTGGATCGCACCTCTCATCTCAGTGCGCTTTTGACCCATCGCTCTGTGTCGTCCGCTTACAAGTAGTCATTGCAAACTTTTCGTCCTGACTTGATCTTCAATTTCTATTCTCTTCACAACTTTCGAATTTGCCTATTTTAAACAAATTACCAGATGCTTAGAGTCAGAGAATTTGAATGTTGAAGCGTGAGATTAATCTGTTAATCTTGATGCGTCAAAAAATCATTTACTTCAAGCAATTCCCTTCTGATAGAGAGGCGTGTGAGATGCAATGTGAAAGCTTGTTATTTCCAAAACGTTTCAAGTACTACAAAACCTCAGGGTTAATTTCAAAAAAAGTACCTTGTGGTTTGGGCCGTTTTCAAAAGAGGGTTTGCATTATTTCGGGTCTCAAAAGAGTCCTGAGGTTTCATTTAATTAACAAATAAGCGATTTTTTACTAACACAGTTGAAATTGATGACGTGGCAAAGAGTAATTTAGGAAAAACCTAATTTTTTCATCTTCAACCTGTTATTAACCCTAACCCCAAATTCATCCATCCAAAAACTCCATAGAAATAAAAATCCTATTCATTCTAACTTGCAGAAAACTTAACTGATTGTAAATCGTTGAAATTCTATGTGAATACTAGTAACTTGCAATTTAGAATACAAATTGGACAATTGGAGTCATTCCTTAAATGGCCTAGAATTTAATAGTAGGAATTGGATTATCCATGTTTTCAGCTTGGAATTGGATTCGATTCCTCCACCGTCTTCTCCGGCGAAATTGCTTCTACCATCGAAGCTTAAATTTCTCCGTTGTCTCAAATGAACTTCACCGTCCAGATTCAATCTATTTCGTCTCCGAAATTACGACATCCCTTGGGGCTCTGATTCCAAATCCTCCAAATTGAATCTCTAAATCGAAGGACCAAACATGAGAGATAAAGCTTCGAGCAATCAAGATTCAAGAGAGGAATCAAAATCTGTAAAATCAACTAACTCTATTCATTTCAATCTCAGAAATGAACTCGCCGTTACATCATGGACAGATGATTTGCGATGGATCTGTGTTATTAATTCTCACCACTCGATGGCACCGGTAGCACCAGTACAATTTGAAGGTTGATCTTTTGATTGTTTCGTCAGAACTTCTTACCGGCGGACATAGGTATTGTGACTATTAGGGTTTAAGAAATTGAGTTGATTGGGGGAGAGGATTATAAATGAGAGAAAAAGAAAGGTGAGATGAAGGAAAAGGAATGGCTTTGTTGTACTGCAGTTGCAGAAAGCAATTACGCAAGTTAGAATGAATATAGGATGTTTGTTTTCATGGAGTTTTTAGATAGATGAATTTAGGATTAGGGTTTATAAGAGGTTGAAGATGAAAAAAATAGGTTTTTCCCAAATTATCCTTTGTCACGTCATCAATTTTAACGATGTTAGTAAAAAATCCATTATTTGCTAACGGAATGAAATCTCAGACCCCCTTTTGAGCCCCGAAATATCACAAACCCCTTTTGAAAACGGCCCAAGCCACAAGTAATTTTTTTGAAATTAACCCTAATATAAATACTTGAAATTGGTCATACATTAGGTTTGTTCGAAAAATCACAGTATTTTGCATTTGAAGTTCTGTTTAAACATTCTGATTTTATCGGATTAAAAATTTAGTAGAACTGTAAAAATAGCTTCAATCTAAAAATGTTATTCACGACTTTATATTCATCCAAGTAATCCCATTTTTCCAAAATAGGTGCACTTCTAAATTTGGATTATGTTCCATAATATCATGTTATTCCTCCTCCATGACATTCTCACTATCCTTATTATCCTTCGATGGGTCCCTCAGTGCATTGATTGTGGCCTCTGTCAGCTTACACTTACCCTTGAGGCAATCTTCAATGTTACGGAAGATTTTGCTAGTGGAAATTTGAAAAGTGCTCTTATTTATCTCCTTCAAGCTACGTTGACGGCTCTTGCTTCTTGTAAAAAGCTCAAGATAGGGACGATTATCCTCTATCATATTATTGCATCTCTACACGATTGTGTTATTGTGAAATACTTCGTCTCACTCTGAATTTTTAGTTTCATTCAATACCTGAGTTGTGGCTTTAACACACGAAACCAGGCTCTTCGATCTATGTTTCTTTGGCCAGATTTTAGAGTTTTAGCGACCACTGGTAACTCCATAATCATCGTGGGACCTTTAATATATATATATACAATTACTGAAATTACTGAAGAAGTAATAGCACATGAAGTACATGCACCTCAAGTAAAAATCCAAAGTTGTTTAAAAATTAAATAAATTATGTTAGTATTAATTCACAATATATTTAAAAATGTCAAACAAGATGTTTGCAAAATTGGAAAGATGTAATTCAAGAAAAACAAATTTCTTGAAAATAAAAGTTTATGAACATGTAGTTCGAATACTATAAGATGTTAAACCAATGGGATATATATTACTTTCTTCATCTCCACATTTCATATTCTCAAATTTTCTTTTATTTATATTTTTGCCTATTCAGATTATTTGATAAAGTTGTAAAGATCCATTTATTGTTTAAAGCAGTTTGGGTCATGTGGTAAATCAATAGTCAAAAAAGATCTTGTGACAATTTATGAAGATATTGCAGCCAAGTATTGCTCAATTGGAGGAAGACTACATCAAATGAGACATAATAAAGCATATTTAGTGATTTTTTCTTCACTCGTGATTTTGAGAAGAATGATGAAATTGACATTTGCAAAGTTAGATCAAATGATAATCCAGCATATATTTTCACCAAGTCACTCTATGCTTCTATTTTCGAAAGACATGCGTGTAATATTGGGATACGTCATATCAATCATATTTTTTTGAAGGAAGTTATATTGCATATGAATATTGTACTCCTTTTCCTTTGTTAAGTTTTTGTCTCACTAGATTTTTCTTAACAATGTTTTAACGAAATATATTAATATGGCATAGTAATATTATTGTGAAGAGGGGAAATAAACTCTGCATTCTTTATTCCTTAACCAAAGATTTTGTCTCACATGTTTTTCCTTGATAAGGTCTTTCACGACATGGTGTCATATTCACGAAAATGGATATTAAATAAGTAATGTTGTATGTTGTAAATATATGTTGTTGTTATCATTATCATCATATA
>CATIWQ010021170.1:0-12032 GCA_949673415.1 Euphorbia schlechtendalii | reverse complement strand
TAAGCCAAATCTTTAAGTTCCATGCATCTTTTTGCACCTTTTTCACTCTTTTTTCATAGAATTCCACTTTAGATCATTTTACTCCCAAGATTTACGTAGTATCTACATTTGCATAAAAAATAACTATATACCATGTGAATTCTTTTATATGAAGTATAAAAATGACTTAAACTATAGTTTTTAGTGTGTAAAATTATAATGATATTAAGTGTAATTATACACTTATCACCTAACCATTTGGGACTGACCCTTCTTCTCTTGAAGATGGGGTAGTTTGGGACCCCCAAACCAGTACCAAACCTTCCTGGGTGACCAAACCGACACCTGTGTAGTCAGGCCAGGACCAACCCCCCTTTTGTGTCGGTACTGTCGCATGGGTTGGGCAAGTACTGGTCTAATTGGATAGGTACTGGTCTGTATTTCGGGATAAACCCAAGAACTTTGAAAAAATACAAAAAGCACATAAATAAGGCCAAGAGAATCTGAAAGATCAAATTCTTACCCCTCCGACATGGTAAAACTCCCCCAACAAAACCTTATTTTATGCTTATATAGGGGTGTAAAAAGTGTAAAACCAGATTATGGTTAGGGGTATTTTTGAAAACAGGATGATAATAAATTCTAAAAAGTTAACCAAACTGGTAACCACCTAACCGAGATCTGTTTGATGTCCGGAACTAATTTACTGGGTAAAATGGTAATGGCCCAACCTCTGGACTAGTTTGCTAGATGGATCAGTACCGACCTGATCTTGGGAATGGTCCAAAAGTAAGATAGGTCTTGAAAGACATGGTTTATTTGGATTTAAGGTGTGATTTTTGGGTGTTTTCTGATGTATTCGAACAGTTTTGATTGTTTGGAAGGGTTTGGTTTGAATTGTTTTGATGGTTTGGAAGGGTTTGGTTTCCAACAGCCTAACCATCTATTCTAAGTGTCTCATAACCCCGATGTGGATCACTAGAACTATAGAGCAAGTGAAAATATTTCTCTTTATTGTTTTACGAGAGCAGCCCAGAATCCCATGCTGGCACCTAGAATCCAACTTTACCATGCACATAGGCTTTAGATCCATGTTTTTGTTCAATGGTAGTCAACCACGGCCGAAGTTCAAGACTTTCAAACATTAAAATGAAAAGGGCTTAAACACATAAATAGATTTTCCTTCAAAACTCCAAACTAGTACCAATTACTAAGGTGGTGTCCATACTTGAAAAACATTAAATCAACAAAGGAGATATAAATGCATTTTTCATCATTGAACACTTGATGTTGCGAAAAACCATGCTCACAATAGGTAAGATAAAGTATCCCTCCATGGTGAGATTTCGTGCATACCATATGGCATTACCCTTGGACTTTCATCCATAACCACTTCCTTATTCTTGTAGAAGTTTTCCATGTAAATTGCTTGGTCATGGATCCCCTCAAAACTATTAAAACTATACATCATCAGCTGTTTCTCTAAGGTTGGGAGGTGAACCATTTATTAGGATAGAAATCATGTTACATAATTCTGGTCTCGGTTGTAGTTAAATAAACATGTCCATCCATCAATGATTGTATTTGGAGAAATCATCATCCTCTCTATACTCATAATGAAGCACATCTAGGAAGGATATCTTGGGTTTCTCATTGTAAGCAAAGTGATCTTTGAAATAACAAAGGTCAATCTTGTTTGATCTCCACGAACTGAAGCGTGAGTCAATAAAGAGATGAGTCCTTTAGAGACCTTTGGAACATTATGGTTTATAGTATAAGAGGATAACCTATGATTTTCATTACTTCTTCATAACTATCCAAAAGCATAGATGGTAAGTCTATCTTTCAAAAGAAAGGGAAAGATGTCTCAAAGATGCTTCGATTTGAGGAGTTTTCTCCCACTTCTTTGATAATCGGGGGTACATCATGAAGTGACAAGACATTCATGTTAATCTCTTTCATTACAAAAGAGATTAACATCGGTGGGACATTGTATCTTGGGGTGGTCACAAGTGAGATCAAAGGTTTTACTCATTTAGGTTAGGTTTTATACAACATCAGTGGGACATTCTATCTTGGGTAGAGATATGATGTGTGTGTGTGGGATGGCAATGGTGATTAGGTTGACATGTGGCATAGATTGGTCGAGACATTGGTTGGATATTTCTAGGGTATCGTAGTGTAGGGTAAGGTATGTACATGGTATAGGTGGGATACCTCTAAGATATATTGATAAGACCAGGTATAGTCAAGGTATAAGTGTGGTATGATCGAGATGTCGGTGGTATCTCTAGGGTATAGGGTGTATGATAGGATATCAAAGGTTAGATGAGATATCGGTGGGATATCCCTACGGTATATGGTATAGATATGGTATAATCGAGATATTAGTCGGACATCTCTAAGTTATGTGGTCTAAGACTAAGTAAAGACATGGTATGATTGAGATATTGGTGGGATATCTCTAAGGTAAATTGGTCTTAAAGAGTACTAGGTATAATGTTCCATTAATACCTCGTGAAGGGATTTACCTTTGAAATTCAATAACAAAGGCAGAAACCGATTGAAACTCTCAAATCCACGAGGATCTTTTATCGAATACCATATAATGAAATATCAAAATCGTGATATCAAAACATGTAAAACTAATCTTAAGTGTCTCCAAATGGAGTCTATGAATCCAAGTTTTTCATAATGGAACCCATCCAAGATCACGTGCACGAACACCTCTTAATTTGGGACCAGTGATAATCGAAAAGATGACGAAAAAACAAAAATTAAGAAGCTTAATTAAAATTAAAAAAAAGGGACGCTGCCTTTTGTATTTGTATATGGCGGTTCAAAAACGCACGTCCAAATTGTCTTGTTTAATTAGTATTATAATGTTATTTTAATTAGAAATGTAATGTATATCCAATTAGAATTATGATTAGGTTAAGTTAGGCTTATTTATATATTGAACTCAATTAACTATTTAATAATCAAACTCATATATATAATTATTTAAATTTAATTTAATTGTCAACTTTATAAATTTTCAATTTTACCCACATACTTATTAAAACTTTATACTTTAATTTATTTAATGAATAACATAAAAAAATTTATATTATATCCTTACTTCAAATTAAATATTTCTTGAGTTATAAATATTATTCAATTACATTGACTTCATACGCCATTTAATTAATAATCACACTTTCATCATATCTTGAAACATTACATGTATAAGAAAGCCTGAATCTGTGATTCTAAGCTCATGATCTTTTTTAGGTCTGTCCATATATTGGTAATGGGCTTCACCCATAGAATGTATGCAAATTCTAGAAAACCACTACAGCCTCCAATTGGGATAGAATACAGTTGTCAATCAAAGATATACAACCCGACGGTTATCTCGCAATATCCCTAGCTAGCTGACATCAATATAATGAACAATGAACATGGTTATGTCACCAATTATTACTTTCATAATATATCTTAATTAAGAATAAAATGATTCTTTCAAATAAGCTACCTACTTATTTGGATAGTCTGAAGAAGATGTTCCAAGAACTTGCTCGTCAGGTTCAATATTTGATCAGCAAGTCTTTCAGCCAACCATAGCGCCCAGAACTTCTATTAGTGCACATGTGCTAAAGATGAAGGGGCATGTTGAGACGTTGGACCGACTTGTATCACCGATCCTATGGTCTTTAGATATTTATACTATCCTCGAATCTCTTCCTTATACTTTCAATCAGTTTATCATGAATATAACATGTAGGGTCGTGATTAGTTTACTAATGAGTTGTACGACATGCTAAAAGAAGCCGAGCAAAGTCTTGGAAGGAAGACTTAGAAGGTGAATAAAGCTGGTGGTAGCACTGCTAAGGCAAAGGCCAAGTTTAAGGGCAAAGGTAAAGCCCAACAGGCTAAACCTGAAGGGAATTGTCATAAAAAAACATAACCGTGAAGGCAAAATAACCGGTTAAAATTTTTTCAAATTCGAATAGGATCTTCTCAAGAACCATTGATAGGGTTTCAAAACAATTTATTTACATAATAAGAACTTACTTGATAGTCTCTTTAAGAGATGGATACCATAAAAGCTCTCAAGCGAAAGCTCTCCAATCTCACGTGCACGAACTCCTATCGAACCGGGACAAGTGCTAGCCGTATAGATGAAGAACAAGAGAAAAAGAAAACTCCAAGAACAAACAAAACCTCAAATCCCATAGATTCCAATGGCTGCCACGTTAATCTCATATTGATAATAATATGAATGTATGTTCTCCATGTATGGCTCCCAACGTTTTCCATCATTCTCATTAGATTTTGCTTTATTTTTTGTCTATTTATAGTCTAATTAGTCAATTAGGTTTAGGTTTAATTTAATTATGAATTTGACCCAAGTAATTTTAAGTTTAATAATTAAACCCCATAGTTTAGTTCCTTAAACAAATTTAATTATCAACTTACATATTTTACAAATTAACCCATAAACAAAAATAAAGATTGCAATCTAATCAAATAAATTGTCATACTATAAATTAATTTAATTAACCAAATTTAGTCAATTAATAATTCTAGTATGCAATACTTTATTATTAAATTTATTCAATTAAATTATTCAACATATGAATTTATTTAGTTGTCAATTAAACAAATACCATGTGTAAATGGAATTTAATCGACTTAATTTAACTTAATGAATAATATAAAATAAATTATATTATACCATTAATTAAATTAATTTCTTGGAGTTATATAGATTATTCAATTACATTGACTTGATAGGTCAATTAATTAATAATCAATTCTTTATCAAGTCTTGTAACATTGTATGTACAAGGAATCCCAGATCAGTAGTTCTAAGCGCACGATCCTTTGGGTCTGTCCATATGTTGGCAATGAGATTCACCCATAGACTGTAAGCGGATTCTAGCAAACAATTACAGCCCCCAATATGGATAGAATATAGTTGTCTATTAAATATACTGAACCCAATAGTTATCTCACAAAGTCCTTTGCCAGCTGACATCAATATGATGAACAAGAGGCATGGTGCTTGTCACCCATTATGCAGTTCATCGTATATCTTCATCTAGAATAAAATGATAAAATAACTCAACGAATTATTGGATGTCCTTATCACTTTTATTCATCAAGTGGCCGGTGATTCATTTCGATTTATCAAATCGAATGGCAATCCTATCACTTCAACACTACTACTAATAAGGTCATGAAATATACCGAGCATACCCATACTTGTAATCCAATGTTTAAGGACCCGTTAGTAATATACTACAGCATTCTCAATTACACATCTATAATAAGTTGAAATCAAGTCCGAGGACAACTGAGACCTACTCAGCAAATTGTCTATGACATACAACCATGTGACTTTTCTATGTGGATCGGTCCAGCCCCACGTTTTAAACATGTGCCCATGTTCATGATCTACTTTACAAAGTGACATAGCAACTTCATTGCTATAGATCATCCAACATACAAGTCTTTCGTTTCATTCATTCCCATGATTAAAATAGACTTGGGACGTTTATGATTATCAATCAATGGATACTCTACTCATATTCTAACACAAGGTATACATGTTGTAGAAAATTGCCTTTATAATGTGACACTGCATGAACCAATGCCTTTAGAACTAGGGCACATCAACAATTCCAACAAAACCTTGGGTTAAAAAGAAGGCTAGGCATAAAGGTAGGCTTCCTTCTGTTGATGACAAATGTCATGAGTGTCATGAAAAAGGGCATTAGAAAGGTCAATGTCCTAAGGCAAAAGAATGAGTGAAGAAGGGCAATAACACTTCTTCTGGAATTTATATTGTTGATATTAATCAAGCTATATCAATATCTTAGGTCATTGACATAGGATGTGGAACTCATATTTATTCAAATGTTTAGGGACTAAGAAATAGGAAATTGCTAGTAGATGGTGAAGTTGACCTCTGAGTTGGCAATGGTGCTAGAGTTAAGGCCATGGAAATTTAAGACTATCCCTTAGATTTACTTTGTGGATTAATTTTAGAATTGAAAGACTACTACTATTATTTTAGTTTCTTATTTGGATATTTGTGGTTTTTATTTAAATATTGAACATTATAGTATTTCTATCAATCGTGGCAATTTTTTTATAGAAATGCATTTCTTGAAAATGGCTTATATATCCTTAGTCTAAAACTTGAACATCTAATCTATAATATAAATACTAAAAGGATTAAACAACGCAGTTTTAATCACACTTATATGAGGCATTGTATACTTGGTCACATAAGTGAAAAATACATTGCTAGACTTCACACAAATGGAGTGCTAAGTTCATTTAACTTAGAGTAATATAACACATGTGAAACTTTCTTATGTGAGAAGTTAACAAAAGCACCTTTTAACAAAACAAATGAAATTATCACTGAACTATTAGCGTTGATACACTCTGATGTATGTGGTCTAATGAGTATTAGTGCTAGATCAAGTTATCTTTACTTTGTGACTTTTACTAATGATTTATTATACTTGGGTATGTATATCTAATGAAAAATAAGTCTGAAAATTATCAAACCTTTAGAGACTGTAAGAACGAAGTTGAAATAAATTTTGGCAAGAAAATAAAAGCACTTCGCTTTGATAAAGGAGGTGAGTAATTGAGTGAAAATTTTGATTCATATTGGAGAGGGTGTGGAACCTTTTCAAAACTCACCCCTCATGGAACACCATAATAGAATAGTGCGTCCGAAAGGAGGAACGAACCTTACTAGATATGGTTTAATCAATGATGAGTCAAGCCTCACTTTCGATATTCTTTTGGGGATATGCCTTATATACAACTGCTTGCATAATAAATGTTATTCCTAGCAAGGCAGTTGTAGGGACTCCATATGAGATATGAATGAGCCGGAAGCCCAACTTGTCATACATGATGGTTTGGCATTGTGATGCATATTCAAGAAATTGATAAGTGGTAAACTAGAGCCCAAGTCTACCAAATGCCAATTTGTGGGTTACTCTAAGGAAACAAAGGGTTATTACTTCTATGAACCGATAGAAAACAAAGTTTTTTTCACTAGAGGAGAATCTTTCATGGAAATGGAAATCCTTGATAAAGATATGGATGGAAGTAATTTTGGACTTAGTAAAGTTCAGGTTCCACAAATTTTTTCAGTTGAATTGAAGTTTCTAAGGAAACCAAACCTGCAACACAACAAGTCGAGCAAGCTGAACCAATTATACAAGAACGTAGAAAGTCTGAAAGGGTTTGTCATCGGCTAGAGAAATTAAATTTACTTTTGACTGATGATGGTGACTTCATGTTCCCAGACCATGAGAAACCAAGAACATATCAGCAAGCTATTGAAAGCTCACAATTAGATCAATGGTGAAAAGTCATGGAAGCTGAGACATAATCTATGTACGATAACCAGGTCTCAAACTTGGTGGATCCACCTAAGGGTGCTAAGGTAATAGATTGTAAGTGCTGTTTCAAGTTAAAAGATGACATCTTGAAAGGTAGACTAGTTGCAAGAGGATTCAGACAAGTTCAAGGAATTGACTATGATGAAACCTTTTCACTAGTAGTGATACTCAAATCAATTAAGATTCTTCTTCCCATAGTTATGATGGTTAATTAAGGTAGTAATTGAACATGAAAACTTGCATGGTGGAATTTCAAAACTTCAAATTAACCCAAAAAGATCTTCTAAGCATGCCTTGATTGATATAATCTATGTTAAAACATTCCATAGATGCTAATAGGTTTATAAAACTTAATAAATAAAACCTAACATCTAAGTTAAGAGCATTACTAGTTATTGTGTGCCTTTACCTTTGGTGTGACGCTCCCTTAGAATAATCGGATAGCACTCAATTAGCACAAGCCTCGAAACTAGGACGACCTTTATGATTATTCCTCACAGACCCAAACCAACCAAAACCTTGCATAGAGGAAGAACTCATTAGTTAACAAGCAGCTGCTAAACCGCTCGTAAACCAACTTGAAAAATATAACTTAGAATACTCTTTTCAAAACATGAATAAGCCTTCAAAAGAATACTTGTTAAAGTGGATAAACTCGTGGAGGATCTCGCAAAAACTCATGAAGAAAAGAAGTCAAAACTTAGAAGGAATGGTTGAGCTGAAGTGATGAAAGGAGGAGGAGGAAGCCACTATATATAGTGGGAGGGGAGAAAAATGCTCCCTTCATTTTCCAATGTGAACAGGTTACCGCGCGGAGCCCCATCTCTGTACAGGTTAACCCGTAAGCATAGCCAACTTCAGTGGGCTATGCGTGTCCTCCAAGGGAAGAATGGTATATAATAATCATTCCATCATGCTAAGACTCTACATAGCATGAAAAATAAACAAGGTTTTAAGTTATTTCACTTATGTCTATAAGTTTTAACTTAACAACTTAAACCATGGCTGTAAATCCAATTCCCATACTAAAAATCAACTAAGTTATAAAAATCACTTGGATATGCTTGAACCTAATACCGATGGACATTTCGAGGTAGGAGAGACCCCCTTAAAGTAAATAAGCAATGAAGTCCAATCCCTACCAAAATAATCCTAGGCACTTCGATTCATTGTACGATAGATAATTATGAATTAAAGATTTCATTCTTTTAATCGAGTGAATTACTGGACAACCCTCAATTTAAAGCATTTACACATATGGTAAAACATTGTTAATTTATATGATAATCACCTAGACTAAGTTTGAGCAAAACCTTAATCTAGTTATCACAACATTTTCTATAAAATGAATTTAAACCTAAGTCGTGTATAGCATACTTTAATCAATTCACAGAAAATGTCATTTCAATATATTATCATCAATCATGCATAGCATAAGGAAGGCTTCGATACCACTAATGGTTAATTAAGGTAGTAATTGAACATGCAAACTTCCACGGTGGAATATCAAAACTTAAAATTAACTTTAAAGGAACTCCTAAACATGCCTTGATTGATATAATCTATGTTGAAACATTCCATAAATGCTAATAGGTTTATTAAACTTAATAAAAGAAATCTAGCATCTTAGTTAAGAGCATTACTAGTTTATGTGTGCCTTTCCTTTGGTGCAGCGCTCCCTTAGAATAATTGGACAACACTTCATTAGCATAAGCCTCTAAACCAGAACAGCCTCTATGATTGATCCACATGGATCCCAACCGAGCAAAACTTCTGGTAGAGGAAGAACTCGTTAGTTAAAAAGCAATTGCTAGACTGCTCGTAGACCAACCCCGAATATATAATTTAGAAGGCTCTTTTCAAAATATGAATAATCCTTCAAAAAAATTCTTGCAAAAGCGAAGAAACTCATGGAGGATCTCACAAAAAACTTGCGAAGAAAGATGTCAAAACTTTGAAGGAAAGGGTGAGCTGAAGTAAGTTGAAAGGGGGGGTGTGAAGGCTATTTATAGCCTAAGGAGGAGAAAAGTTTCTCCCCCAAAATCGATGGGATTGGTGTTTTCGAGCCCTAGCGGGTTGCTCCATGAGATTCTAGTTGAGTAGCTTGTCGCTCAAGGCAAGCCCCTCGCTTGGGCTTGCTTTGGTTGCATGGGCCTTGTGAGAAACCTCGCAAGTCTATTACAGCACGAGCTTGCGAGATTTCTCACAAGACCTCTTGCGAAAAGCCTCGTGGACATCCACAAACACTAGTAATGCTTGCGAGGCCTGCTTGTGGCTTTCTCGCAAGCATTGCTAAGAAGCGCTTGCTAACCCGGAAGCCTTTGAGGGCTTCTATAACTCATGCAGGCTTGCCTTGCGGACTCTTGTGAGATTTCTCACAATATCCAATCACAGCATTCTGGTTCAGTTCTTCCCCTTTCTTTCCAACATATCGGTCGACCAAAGTATGGTCCATCCAAAATGACTTTGACACTCCCTTTTATTCTAAGTATAGACCCTATCTATAAGTTCTTCATTCATTTTGGAGAAAGCCCAATGTGCGTGACTTCATAGGATCCTAAAGTATAGAGTCACTAGAGGTTAACCTGAACTTGGCTTCTCATCCGAGAACCTTTATGCCCAGTGTTCTAAATCGATATTGAACCTGATAACTCTAGACAATCAAATGGGCTTTCTAGCAAAGGTGTATAATCCCCCGATACTAGGAAAATCACATGCTTGTTACTTAATCTGGTTCTGCAATAGGAACCAGTATAATACACTCCTTCTATCAAGTTAAATAACATCTAGTTTATTGAGCTCAAAAGTGTAAGCTAATGTAATAATCATAGATATCCTAGAATCAGATTTGTGCACAAAAAAACACCACTCACCTTTATGTATTGAGATTGATTAGAAACTCATTCTATCAATCTCATACTTTAAACAGAGGTTTATGAGTGTGTCACTTCAACAAGAGGCTTTAAGGTACAACTCCCATTATGTAACTATATCTGGAGTGATGGATCCCCTCTATACTACTCGGATTACCATTGAACGATCATCACTATACATGTAATAACCTGAATCATCCTGATCACCAGAGTATGAATAAGTATGATCAAAAGTAAAGTAACTCCCACACAAGGTAACCATTATCTGAGGTTTGAGGATACTTGTACTGCTACTGCAATATGGCATGACACCAACACATGGATATAGTTATTTCTGAGTGTTTATCTTATAGCGGTCTCTAATGTATTACTCAAATACATTCATGTGTTAACTCAAGGTACCACCTTCAACTTGTGAGATCTGCTGCTTGGATCTAATTTAAGGAGTAAGCCTACACATGCTAGTCTGTCCGTTCCATTGATGTCCACTCACAATGAAACTATGACTAGGGATATTTAGACTATTCATAGTAACATGTAATCGTAGTTCTCACACCACATAGCTCCCAGTATGTCCTTGCAATTTTATGCTATGAAGTAGTCATGGACTTCGTCTCATCAATGCGTATATACATATTTAATATTATACATTTATAATACCAGCGAGATACATAAATAAATAGAAAGCATTGATAATCAACAAAGATGCCTTAAATAATTCGAAATCGTTTGTACATTATAGGCAAGAAAGATATATCGCCCTAATTGCCTCTAGGATATACATCATGTCTAACACATTTAATCTCTTTGTAGGTCATTTTTGGCTGTTCTTTATACCAAAAATTGACTTCTTACCATTTTTACCCATTTTTAACTTTTTAGCCAACTTTTATCTTGTATATAAACTTTGAAAATTAGGATTTTTAGGGGAGAAACATTTTCTGAAAGATTGGAGAGTGTTTAGATATAGAAAAGGTGAGTTTTCTTGAGATCTTTGGGAAAAAAGCTTGAAAAGATCCACATCTCTCATCGTTTCTAGACTTTTTCTTGAATCTCTCATACATTCTAGGTTCAAAAGAGGTAGGAGACTCAAATATAGCCTCTGGGTTCCTCTTTTCGTTCACAATATCCATTTTCAACCATTATTTTCTTCAAAAATCAACCAAAAATTAACAAAAGGGCTTAGAGGATCTTCTCCAAGGTGTTTCTAGCTCTTAAATTGGTGGATTCACATTGAAGGGGTAAAATTATGAGATTTTGGAGATTATTGGCATGATTTTTTTGTAGTTACTTCGTTTTTGTGCATTTTAGGGTCTCATCCATATCTAAACCAATATCCGTGCCCGTGGGATCGATAACGAGTTGACTAAGAGGATGCTAGTAGCTTTAGGTCAGTACTAACCTCTCGGTTGAGCCAGTACTAGTTCGACTGGACCGAGAGCTCGGGATTAGTCTCTTTCCCTTTTGGGTTTCTAAAAGGTGCTAATCCCTAATGCTAGATAAAAACTCGCACTGACTGGGTTGGTACAAACCTCACCATGAGGTCGGTTCTGAACGGTTAGGGTGAATCGATCCAGCTTCCGGGAAGAATGTCATTTTCTCTATTTTGCCTAGATTTCCATTTTTGCACTATTGTAGGGTACCCTAACGATGGGAAACACATTTTCCCAGATATCAGACCCAATATTAACCCATGTATCACCGATAGTAATAAAATTTGCTAAAAAAAGAAGTCTAAAACTAGTATTTTCATAAGATAAGT
>CATIWQ010021167.1:0-10247 GCA_949673415.1 Euphorbia schlechtendalii | reverse complement strand
TACTCGTTACGACACATAGACATATCATAAACTTCGAAATAGAAAGTATAAGCAGAAAACAAAGTAAAGTTGTAAGGTATGCAAGTGAAAGCTAAAGTTGATCAAATCGTATCCACTCTTTAATGGGAGTCGTCAATTCCCACAATTCCTGCGTCTACTTTGAATTCGGTCTCTACTCATACAAAACCTCCGCTAGGATGCTATTCTTTGTGAATTTCGAATAAAAGAATGTTGAAGAACGAAAACTTTTATTGATAAGTGCTTTGTAATTACACTCATACAACAAACGCTCGAATTTGTGTAGACATGTGGTGATCGAAATAGGAATCGAATAACTTATACATTTTTCTCTCTAAGACTTTGAACTAGCGAAATCTATATAATTTTTCTACTTTCTATCTATACATACACGTCTAACATGTATCACACTATCAATCCAAATTCTCTGCCTGCGAAAATGGTTGAGGTTGAACCCTATTTATAGAGTACGAAGGGTTGCGTCTATCTAAACGAAGAGTCATGTCCATTGGTAAAGAGTTGCATCACTTCATTTTGATTGGATGCAAAGATGCATCCTCATCCACAATGGAAAGTCACATTTTCATGATTAACTGACTTCCAAAGGATGTCTTTTTCGGTTGGTAGTTGATGGCGGTTAATCGTTGTTATTTGGTTGTTGGTAGTTGAAAAGAGATAACCAATAACCGTCACAAGTCGTAACCACGAATCACTTGTCGCGATCATGAACATTGGTTGGCAGTTTTCTATTTATGAAGAGTGACAAGTCATGACCGCGAATAAGTGTCACGACCGTGAAAAGCTGTTTCTTCATGATTCTTCTTTGCATCTTTGTCGATCTTTGACAACTTCGATCCTAAGCTAAATCATTGTGTTCCACGCATCTTTTTGCATATTTTGCACTCTTTTTCCATAGAATTCTACTTTTGTTCATTTTACTCCCAAGATTTACCTAGTTTCTACATTTGCATAAAAAACAACTACATACCATGTGAAATCTTTTGTATGAAATATAAAATGAAACAAAACCATATCGTTTTATGTTTGAAAATGTCATGATAATAAGTGTAATTATACACTTATCAAGCATCACTTATCATTTTATCTAATTACTTATTTTCTTTTTCATCTTTCCGCCATTAATACTTTTTAAGCTATTTTCATTTATGATTATTAAGTTTATGCCATTAATGAGGATGAGTGAGTAATCCACCATCAAGCAAAGTCTGCTCATAAAAGGCATTCTAAGGAGATTTTTCCCAGCTTGTAAAGTATATAAATCTTGTTTAGTTTGAATGCTTTTGTGAATGAATGTTTAATTGCTTAACTTGAACCAAAGATCTAGTTCATGCTTAGTGTTGATTAGTGAGGACCGAAAGGTGACTTGATTATCATTGAAAACCTTCGCACACATACACTACATGATATTGAAAGATGATTTCTTATATGCCTTGGGTTTCATGATATTGAATGTTTAACTATTCCTAATGTTGCTTTGTTATTCATATGAAAGATCGAAAGGTAAAGTATGCTTAGCTTAGTAAGAAACTAAAATAGCTTAGTAGACAGTTTAGGGTTAAGAGACCTCGGAGCTGGATTGCTTTGCAAGGTCTTGTACTCTTAGATAGGGAATATTGCTTTAGATTATTTTTAGGATGGACTGAGCTTGAAAACCTTCAATCATTAATTCAAACAACTTTCATTGTAATTTTATACTTATTGCAAGTGTTTTTAACATTCAACAAAATCCCATTTCAAAAAATTACCTTTTATTCATCATTAGCCCATTTATAATGATAAATATAAAATTAACATAAAAAGCTTTTTGTGTGAAACGATATTCTTACTTGCCATTTTTACATCTTAACACTAGTATACTTGCTAGGTGTTACTATTTTAGTGAACATCTATTCTAAATATATATGATTCACTGTTATAATTAGTTTCCAATATATAATTAGCTCAGATATTATAATTTGTTTAAGATAAGTAAGATGAAATATTGCTATTGGTGGAAGAAATAGAAAGAGGATGTAGATATTACACCCCTGCCAACATTTGAAACCACTAACACTTAAATTTACACATGGGAAAAGATACTCATATATCTGGTGCTGCATATATCACCATCTCTCTCAAGCTTTATTCAGACTATACTAATAGACCATTTCAAATTAAAAGCAGACATTGCTTTTTTTATCACCACAATGCATTGGCATAGTCTGCCAACAACGACAATAATTGAAAAGAGGTTTAATCACTTGAGGCGTACTAACTAACTACACCCTCGATTCGTATATATTAAGGATAAAGTATCTTGGCTAGGTCGATAGATCTTAAGAGTGGATACACAAGATAATAAGAAAGACTCTGTAATATTATTAAAACAATCCAAATATTACTAAAAAGAATTAGGAAGATGATATAAAAATGTTATATAGTATTTATTTGATACATTTATGGAATTTTTTTTATAGACTTAATTTAAATTTATGAATTTTAGACAACAAAAATTGCTATATGCATATTAAATCAAAATCATATATGACTATGGAATTACAGAATTAATAGGCATGAGTAAATGGAAAGAAATCAAACCACTTCTTCAAATCAAAATATAAATTCACAATGTAATTTCCCAGATTCAAATTCCAACAGACTATTCATCCCATCTTGAGAGTCGAACACAATGTATTTACAATATTTTATATTTTCACTACTTTTAACATTGATATTAGACGAAATGTGAGTACGAAAGATTTAGAGATGGTATAATTTGTCGAATGGACTTAGTAGTGTAGTATTAATTCTCAAGCACTAAACATATTTAAGAGACTACTTAATTAATGAAAAATAATACACACATATATCAAATCAAGAATTTAGAGCCATCGATGAAGCCAGAGAGACCCACTTCAAACATCCCATGCTGCCATGCATCCCAATACTTGGCTACAAATTCCGGACCCTACCCGATGCCTTAGATTATATTCCTATCACTTTAACTTGAACTTTTTACCAAATAGAAGTTGAGCAATAAAAGCTAAGACATATCACTCTTTCATCCAAATTAATTATGCGTTATTTTTTTATGGCCTTTTTTCCAATTTTTGAAAGTTAAACTAGATTGAATTAGACTTATTTTAGTATAAATTCATCCTATACATAACTGAATTAAACTAGATTAATTTGTAGTTAAAAAAAACATTACCTAAGTTTGTTAACTATCTCGTTACCTACAAATTAAGCTAAACGTGTTACGTGCAACTGTGGACCAATCTATTTCCTTCAAGGTCCTTTTTGGCTGTGAGTTAGGCAAACATTAAAATGTCATGAAAGTCCTAAATTTATATGATAATATCACTTTGATTTTTTTGCAATTATAATGTGTAGCTATTGTATGAAGAGAGCATAAATACCTGATAAAAATGTGACAAGTTACTACAGATGGTGACTATGACATATTTGTTAGATTACAATCAAATGAAAAGAATTCTTTTCTTATTATGATAATTGTTTTATGAATTAAATTTTCTTTACATTTTAAGTAGTAGTAATTAGTCCATAACTGAAGAAGCAAAAGCAAATGCTATTTAAAAAATGTTTCAAAAGATGTTTTAAGTAAAGGATAAATTGTACGCCAGATAGTCCAAGTCATCCAATTCCAACCTTAAAGGAGGACAGGTGTCATTAGCTAAAGCTTCCACACAGCCTGACCCTTTGCCTTTTAGTTGTTCGCCAATATCATTTCGTCAAACATTTCCATTATTCTAATCTCCAAAGAATTTCAGAGAAGATGAAGGTGTACCATACCGCATTACTCTGTCTTCTTCAATTTAATAATATAATGTTAATTTCTACTAATAATTTATTGTTATGTTAATTTCAGCTGTTCAATTGGATGCAGAGGAGGTTTCATCCTACCTCCGTCAAAGGTTTTAACTTTTTTTGTTTGGGTTTTAATTTTGATCAATTAATTTTATTTAATCTGTTTGAATGCTGATGGACAGGTGGGTTAGCAAAAGATGAGGAATTTAACAACGGAAATGGAGACGTGCTTGATGGTTGGAAAGATGGGATTTTAGCAATTGGCACATTAGGTCTTGATCCTTTAAAGCCTTTTTCTCAACACAGTGACTATTTCATTTTAGAAGAAGACGACGTTGGTTCTATTGACGAACAACTCGAACACGAATCTTTCTCAGTTGATACTGATGACGATGATGTTAATGAAGTTGAACCTTTGATTTTTACAAGATTTGAACACAATTATGGGGAAATTGGATCAAACTGCGAGATAATGGCGCTAAATTCAGACGAGTTTGAAGTTCCAAGAAAAGAGAAAGCAGAAAGAATCACACTTGCAGAGCTATTCATGGAGGATTCTGACAAGAAAAAGAAACAAGAGTTTGTTGAGTTTGCTGAATCGAATAAAATAGCTAAAAAACAAACCAAGAATGGGATGTCTTTCGCCAACAAGTTCATGCCTCATTTCAAAGACGATTCACGTCCGATCAAGAAAATCCACCAGGTATAAAAATGTACGTGTTCATTCAATTCAATTTTTATACATGGAATATGAATTGGGTTTAATGTACATGTAGATGGTGAAGAGAATGCTGAAGAGAAAGATTCATCCAGATGTTGAAGGAAGTAAGGATGATAATATTAGCACAGGAAATGAAATTATTAGCGACTCACTTTCTCTGCTTCCAACTCAGCTTGCTATTGCTACAGGTACCTGCTTAATTACACCCTCTTATTTCTTTCACGTTCAGATTTACCGTGTCTTTCACGAGAAGAAGGACAATTAATTAATAGACATTCTGATACATATATTATTGAAATGTGTACTTAAAATCCTTTTTAACGTCAAAAGGTTACGTAGTTGGTCTGTCTGTGCTAAAATCCGATTAGATCGTTATGCTTTTATGGTGCATAATCAAATCAAATCAGCATCAGCTTACATACAAATTACTTGCATCATAGAAAGTTGATGGCTGGTTTAATAATTGAACAAAAAAAGCATGTATAATGTCCAGCTGGAAATCAATATGTATAACGTTTACTAATGCAAAATTCACATTCAAGAAGACATGACTTTAAAACTTTTAATATTTTAAACATTGTGGAATGGACATTTACGAAAATGTTTAAACATCCAATCATTGGGTGTGTCCATAAATTCATCACAAATCCCACCTTTTGTCGATTTCTCATATTCCTAATGTTAGAGGGACCTAATTTGAATAAATTGTAATTGTATTGACGAAATTAGAGTAGTTAATAGATAGCGTGTATCAATAATAGTTTTGATACATATATAAGAATAGATAATTAACTAAAAAATGATTTTACGTTAGTTTTTTCAATTTTTTTATATATAATGTGACACGATAAATGTTAAACATTTTCAGTTTAATCTTCCTCAATTTAAACAATCAAACGGAATGATAACTCATTAAAATAATTAATATTTTAATATTGAGTATTGAAACATTATATTTAGTTTATAGTTAAGTTTTTTTTATTATTTAATTATTCATTTATAAATGAAACAGATAATCTAGTGACATTGTCTATTTTTAAAACCATTAACAAGTTATCAATATAAATTTCTATTTCACATGCCATATAGTACTGGAATCTACCATTTTTAATGATGTTCTTATTGAGTCATTCGTTTAAAGTGTTGTTTTAATAATTTTTTTAATAAGTAGTTGCGTTGGAAATCAAAACTAGCTAAACATTATGATAAGTTGATACATTTAGGGACTCCAAAAATCTAAATTATCGTTACTTCCAGCTACTCCATGAATTTAAACCAAATTTTGGTTTATGTGGTAACATCTTTTGTAGGGTCATGTTACTCTTCTCTCTGTCATATTCCTAAATCCTAAATGATGAAGATTGGTATAAATATTTATAATGCAACATATTTGAACTAGACTACGTACATTAGTAAAAATTTCTTTACATTAGTAAAAATTTCTTTACCAGTAAAATCTTATTTATTTTTTTACCAGTTACTCATGTTTAGTTAAAAATCGTTTATATAATTATAGCATTCACGAACACCAAATATCGAGACGTTTACGAATAACTAGGCTCATTTACTATCTTCAACAAAAGGGAGGTATGGAAGCTGGCATATTTGTCATTTTTGAAAAGAGCATCAATAATAATAAAGTAAGTGGGAAGGGTCCCTCTGGGAAAAATACTGAATATATAATCCAAGAAGAAAACCAATTAGGAAAATGAAGTATGTTATCCAACAAATATGTTCCTTATTATAATTTCTCAAATTTAATATATAAGGTAAGGAAATGACCAAAACTACACATTATTTATCTATTTACAATAAACTTGGCTTAATAATGAACGGCCTGAATGATAAAAAATAAATAAAATTCTTAAAAAAAGAGTGGCTAATGTCTATGTTACATTAGTAAGTAGAGATTTAACATGCATTAATACCGTTTATACCCTTGAGGCCCAGAAATGAGACTTAGTACTCCAAAAGTGGACAGTATTTACATAATTTTAGAAATATGTTACCACTTTAGTTTGGTTATGTATCTCACATCTGGCTAGTTACAAAAACAATATATCATGTATAAGTTTGAGATAAAAATTTGTTTATTAAAGGGTGTATTTACAGTAAAGTTACAATCTTTCTTTTAAACTGAATTGAAGTAAATTACATGGTGAGAAACTGAACTCCTTATTATTATTTGTTGCCTTGCTAGTTACCATCATTATAATGGTTTATCTTTAATTGATTTGCAGGTCCAACCATATGAGGTATGAGAGATGATCTATTTTATCAGAATATTGACATATCTTGGTATTGTCATAAATTTCTAATTTGTTGTGGCTACTACTATTACTGTTTTTGGTAAATACGTGGATGATAATATTAATGAAGGTGTTGATGTGTGTGTAACATTGTACCATATTTGATTCTGTTGTGTAAACTTTGGATTTCATAAATCATTTTGGGGAATTTTACTGGTTCAATCAATCACAACTGGTTTTAATTGTTCATACATGTGATGTTAATTTTTATTAGGATATACAATAAAAGAAGAATTTATTTTTCTTACATACAGAAAAATCATATTAATGCTTTTACAAAAGATATTGTTTTTTTGTGTGAAAAAACTTTTCATTAATTTTACTTTACCTTCTTTTTCTTATACCTGGTATAAGATCTTTTAAATCGATTTTCTCCTACCTTTTTCATTGAGGCCTTTTACCTTGTATAGACCTTTATACAGTGTTTTAAAAAGCGCTGGACGCTAGTCGGGCAGTCGAAGATGAATCGGGACCTAGACGGGGATTAATCGGGGCCTAGCCAGACTTAGGCGCTAGTCATTAGGGTTTCGGCGCTAGGCGTAGCCAGGCGACGACCCTCAAAATAGCGTATAGGCGGGGACTTTTAAAACAATGCCTTTATACAACTTATTTTTCATTAGTATCACAATTGTTTTTGAAATACCTGCAAAAACCATTATTGGAATGCATCGATTTGTTTTATACCAGGTATAAGAAAAAGTATGTAAAAGTAAAAAATTAAAAATCCTTTTAAAAACAAAAATAACAAAAAAAATTTTACTTAAAAGCATAAAATATGATTCTTTTTGTGTGTAAAAGCAAAAATAAATTAGCTTTTTTTTATCAAATAGGTGATGTTAATTTAACAATGTATGTTTCTCAACTAGACCTATTTGCGGGTCGGGCGAGGCCGAGCCTGCTTCAATGGGCCGAACTTGGACACTCATTTTTTAAAAAAACCCTGCCCGAGCCCGTTAAAGCCTGAAGATTTATGAGCCGGGCTTTATATAAATACCCAAGCCTGGCCCAACGAATAATTTTATTTATTTATTATATATTTATACATTAAAATTATAATTATTTTAAGATTTTATATTTTATCCTATTAAATTTTAATACTTGATTACAATAAATGTACCAAATATTAAAGATTTTAAGTAAACAATGCTATTATATTTAAAATTTAAACATATTTTAACCTATTTTATATTTTTTCTATTAATTTAATAAAAAAATTATAACAACAAAAATATTCACGGGCTAGGGCCGGGCTTGTTAGCCAGACTCAAGCGCGGTCCAAGCTCGAAATTCTAAAATACAGGCTTGGGTTGGACTTGGACTAACATTTTTTTGTAAAAAAACCCGTTAAACCCGGCCCACCTGACGAACAGTCTATTCTCAACTAAACTACTTCTAGACCTGGTTACTTTTCTGGATCAGCTCAATACACGAATGTAAAGAGAAATTGTGGTTTCTACCCTATATGAAGTTTCACTTTAATGAAATACCCCTTTTAAAACCTTTTTATTTAATTACCTGTTTTTAATATTTCTTTTAATAAAATACTCCTTTATTAGATTGTTAATACTCTTTTAAAGTGTTTTAATTACAATCGTTTCTTCCTTTTTAATTAATATTTATTATGGCAGTTTTTTATTTTGTAAGATTCTCCCGTATCAGCAAAGATTGTAAAATTTTTAATTAATGATAGTTTTTTAATTAAAATTTATTATGATAGTTTTTTAATCACAACCGTTTCTTCTTTTTCATTAACGTTTATTATGGCAGTTTTTTATTTTGTAAGATTCTCCCTTATATGGAAGTTTTTTAATTAACGTTTATTATGACAGTTTTTTTATTACAACAATTTCTTCTTTTTTATTAACGTTTATTATGTCAGTTTTTTATTTTTGTAAGATTCTCCCTTATATGACAGTTTTTAATTAACGTTTATTATGACATTTTTTTAATTACAACCGTTTCTTCCTTTTTATTAACATTTATTATGGTAGTTTTTTATTTTGTAAGATTCTCCCCTTTCAGCAAAGATTGTTTTTTCTCAATTGAATTCACATTAATCAGTACTTTCTTTCTTCTTAATCATGGTTATCTGATTCTTCTTTTTTTACGTTAAATTGTTTCTAAATGAACTATAGACATTATACAATCACAACCATACAACAGTAGCCAAACTCATGCACATTACAAAATGAACTATACACATTATACAATTACAACCATACAATAGTAGCCAAATCCATACACATCAAAATGAACTATACTTATTATGCAATTACAACCATACAACAATAACCAAACCCATACATATCAAAATGAACTATACACATTATACGTGTATAACCATACAACAGTAGTCAAACCTATACAGCCATACACAATTTACATTTGAATGTTGTGTGTGGGTGGTGTTTCTTGCAAAATGTCTGATCCCCATCTTCTTCTTGTTCAAATCTGTTATAAATGATAAAAAATGTAAACTTCAAACACATGCAATACAATCTATACAAATTGACGATAAATTCATACAATTAATAACTATAAAACTATACAAATACATATACATATACAATTACAACCATACAACAGTAGCCCAGCTTATACACATTATCAAAATGAACTATATACATTATACAAACACAACCATACAACAGTAGCCAAACCCATACACATTTTCAAAAACCGTTTTCATAAATCCTAGATTCAAATTCTGATTAAATATCTTAATCAAACTCCAATCATTTAAACCATACACTTTCTAAAAAACCATATTTAGAATCGAAATCATGGTCTGAATCTCGTTTTTACCACAATTAATGGGAATCCCAACCATATAAACCACACACTTTCCAAAAAAAATGCCATTTGATGAGATTTAGTACTTAAAAACCCTACATAGTATAATCTGATAATGGGAATCTAGTGAATGAGTTTCAAACCCATGCACACCATACAATTTCGAAATAATCTCAAAATAGAAAACTTACTTTATAGAAGAAATCTCTTATTGGTTTCTAATCTCCCGCCGTCTTTTATGTTGTTGTTGCAGTTCCTTTTTTCCGATTTTGGGGTTAGGGTGATGATTTTGATGAAGAATCGAGTTTAAGAAGGGTGGAACTGATTACAAGTTTTCCTATTTTGCAGCTTGTCCGTTGTTTGCAGATTTCTTGCTGCAGATTAGTGGAATCGAGTTCAAGATTCCTTGTTCTTAGGTAAATGGTGATGGAGAAACGGGGTTGAAGAAGGTTGGAATCGTTTAGAATTGTTCCTATTTTGAAGCTCGTTGTGTTCTATATGGAATGTGCCACAAATCGTGAGTTAATTAATTAGTGGAGATACGGTAGTTAATTAGGGGGGGACATATAAATTTGAAA
>CATIWQ010021152.1:0-19016 GCA_949673415.1 Euphorbia schlechtendalii | reverse complement strand
TTCTAATATTGGAAAATGTACATAATACAACTCAATGGCTTATTTGATGTAGTTGTTGTATTGCTAGTAGCTTCTTTTTTGTTGTTGTTTGTTGATATTTGTTATCTCTAAAATAATAGAAAACATTCGTAATCAAACATTTAATACCGTTGTCTATCTCAGAAAAGCTAAAAGCACGTTAATGACTTCTCAAACACCCTTTGGACATGTGTATTTATGACGGAATAGCTGTTCTTGTTTAAAAATAACTCGTGAAATGAATTATAAAAATAGCTGTCAAATCATGTTATTATTCTCATTTCAATACGGAATATGATAAAAACATATATTTTCAAATTGAATAATGCTATCAACCACATCAATCTAGTGCAGAACAGAATTCGATTCGTTACTGAACCAAACCGAATCGAAAATCAATAGGGGAAAAATATAAACGAAAATCTTTCGAATAAAAAATAATTCAGTTCGGTTTCGGTTGTAAAAAACTTAATTTTTAAGTGTTAATGTCAATGTGGTTGATGTCTTAGCCTAGTGGTAGAGACTGATTCATGACTCCAAAGATCACAGGTTCGAACCACATCCGGGGAGGGCTAGGGATTTTCCTTTGTAATTTAATAACATAACCGTAATTTTTTTTTAAAAAAAGTGTTAATGTCAATTGAACATGAAAAATGAGTAATAAATAAATCAATATAATTTATTTACTTTAGAGTTTTCAGTTTTTTCGATTTTCAGTTCGGTTTTCGAGTTTTGTGTACGGTTTTTTCTTCCCCTGCAGCTTCCCATGAATAAAAACACCCCAGTCACGGGGTTGGTGAAATCACAGTCTATAGAGATGTTCCTATCAAAGAGATTTTGATTTCTAACATTGAAATTTACGGAAAGCATTTATAAACTGTGACAATGAAAAATGGTTAGCCACAAAAAGCATTCCGAATTTTCTAATCCGATAGTAAGATAAAAATAAAAAAACTATTTTGTTTACTGAATTCAATTTTCTCCAATATTAAAACTATATACATTTTTTGTTAAGCTGATAAATGTTATTATTTGTTATTACTCAACAAAACTTTTAGTGAACAAATGTTTCTTTTTTCACTTAAGATAATTAATGAAAAACAATTATTCAATCAAGCATCTATCTATTCATCTTTTATAAAAAACAATAATACAAGTTTCAACTAAATTAGTTTCTTTTAAACAAATCTATACATTTATTAATTGTTAAAGAATGGATCAATTATATATAACTAAACTGGATTCCCAACCTCTTTAGAATAATTCATATTATAAAAAAAACTAGTCTTTAATAAAGTAAAATATTACAAGTTAATGAGTAAAATAAAATGCTTAATTTGTTCAATAGTGTACAAAAATAAATGTAAGTTACAACCATATACATGCCAATTTTATTAGTTGGGCGTATGTTAAAGAGTAAAATTAAAAACATGAAATTACTAAACTTGCCATCAAATGTCGATATTCTCAATAAGTAATTTGGCAAAACATATAATACTTTTAAATTGAAGATCGTATCAACCACATATGAATATAGGTTTAATGCATCACTAGATACCTGACCTTGTCCCAAAAAATCTACTGCTCCCCTGAACTTTCAAAGTTACCCCGTAGCTCCCTCAACTTTAAAAAGGTTCACCACTTTGCTCCCTCAGTGCCACGTGTCAACTTCTGATTGGAGGGAGGAAATCAGAAAAATTACATCTTTGAAAAGTCAAAACCAACCAGAAGATGACACGTGGCATAGAGAGAGCAAAATGGTGTATTTTTTGAAAGTTGAGGGAGCTACGGGAGTCACTTTGAAAGTTCAGGGGACAATAATTTTTTGGGACAAGTTCAGGTATGCATTAAACCTATGAATATATGGTTTATACATGCAATCCCACCGAGACTATATTTTATATTCTCATACTATTTTGGACACAAAAGCCAATTAAGAAGATAAATGATTTTCAATACTCAACATAACATCAACTAATATATTCACTCAACCCGTTACTGACTTATATATTAAAAAGTCCCTCTAATGACAACCCCAATCCATTACTTTTTTTCCTAGAAAACAAATTTTGAGTTAAAAAAACAATTTAATGAACTAGAGTGATTGATTAATGATTATAGATAATGTTGGTAGCGATTAAATTGATGGAAAAAAGAAAATGAAATGAAGTAGGGGCATGAGATGGTCCGTCGCTAACTCACTACTAAAATTCCTTCATAGGTTACAACGAAACTTTCTAGAACTTTCAAATTATTCTTGCCCAATAAGATTCTTATCTTCTTTCCGCAGTTGGGCGTTCCTTTTCTCTCGGACTTTAATCGTATGCAGGGACATTTTCGTCTATTCACCCGAGGAGAACTTTTACGTAACTTCGACCTTGGAAATTTGTGTTATATTATCTCAAAATAATTTTTATGATGCTTTAAATACTAGTAAATAATATTTTTGAGAGAATTATTTTTACTAGTTCATAATTTTACTATATGATGCATAAGTTATTTGACATTATAGTATAAATTACTATATTTTTACAAGATAGTTGTTAATTATGAGTTTAATGTGTTTTATTGTTATTATTTTTTAATGCCAAACGGGTGAGCATTCTTTATTGAATAATATTTATGATGTTATTTATAATATGAATTTAATTAGAATGTTTAATAATTTTGAAAGTAATGACTATAATAAATCATACAACAGTTTAATTGCTAACAAATAATATTCACATAATTGTATTTCTGGAGCTTGCATTAATCAAGTTTGATAAGCTTCCCACTTTCTTCGCCCGATATAATATAATTTATCTCATTTATTAGCATTGGAATTCCATCTTTCAAACCACATTGATGGTAAAGGAAGAACGGAAAAATATACTTTTAAATTTAAACGTATAAAATGAGGGTAGTAACCTAAATGAAAAACAATAATTACCTGGTGAAGTCGTTTTGGGCATGTGATTCTGACAAAAAAACAATATGGTAAAACAATTAACTACACATTTATTTACCCGCAATCATTTAAAAGTTTCAAAAATAATGAAATCCAAACAAAAAAAGAAATATCTCAATGAATCATGACCGACATGCGACCATTACACTCTTCATATGAGTGAAGAACATAGTAAATATTACAGAGGACTCGTTTGGTTGGCGGAATGGAATAGAATTGAATTGGAAATGAAAATAAAAATGTCAAATATGATATATGAACCCAACGTCGGAGGGAGTAGCTCTTTCTAATTTTCACGGGAATCACGGTTTTTCATTTATTTTCTATTGGCTTAATACATGTTTAGCTAGTTGAACTTGCCCCAAAAAACCTGCTGCCCTCCTGAACTTTCAAAATGACCCCATAGCTCCCTCAACTTTAAAAAAGTGCACCACTTTGCTCCCTCAATGCCACGTGTCAACTTCTGATTGGAGGGAAAAAATCAGAAAAATTGCATATTTGAAAAGTCAAACCAACCAGAAGATGACACGTGGCATAGAGGGAGCAAAGTGGTGCATTTTCTGAAAGTTGAGGGAGCTACGGGATCATTTTTTGAAAGTTGAGGGAGCTGCGGGGTCATTTTGAAAGTTTAGGGGGGCAGCAGATTTTTTGGGACAAATTCAAGTAACTAAATATGTATTAAGCCTTTTCTATTTTGTTCCATTACATTCTATTCCGCTCCATTCCGCCAGAGAGAAAACAGTGTAAATTAGAGCTCTCAAAAGTTTATACCATGTGTTTGGTTTATCTACCATTGACTAAAATTTTAACACAAATAGCGAACAACGCAAATTTAGGAGAAACAACGTAACATAATGCTAGCCGTGCATTGTATGAAGTCAAACATGCCAAGCACGAAGATATCAAAACAACAATACTATATTATGAATTTTGTTTTTATTTTAGAATTTTTGTTTAATTACTTTTTTATTATTTTCTCAAATAAATTTATAATAGAAATTAAGTATTTAATTATTGTTCAAAATTTGCATTTGAATAATTATTTCTAAATTTAATTTTGATTAAATTAAATATACTATTTATTTAATTTAAAATCAAAATTTAATTTTCATATTATAAAAGACATTTATATAATCATAAACTATAGATGTAATATTAATTTTATTTTCCATATAATTGTACAAATAATGATCTAGTGTTTTTCTCTTAATAAGTGAATTACGAATTACGAATTTTTTATTAATAATTGTGGATAATGTTGGTAGCGATTAAATTGATGGAAAAAAGAAAATGAAATGTAGCATCAAATGGTCCGTCACTACTTACTCCCAAAGTTCCTTCATTCTAGAACTTTCCAAATTTTCTTGCTCAGCGCGATTCCCATCTTCCTTGCACTTTCATTTTTTCACTCGGAAAGTCAATTCCTTACGTAAGGACATCTCCGTCTTCTCATCCGACGGGAACCTACATATAACTTCGTCCCCTTCATTTCGATCTTTCTTCGCATCTCAATTGTTGTTTTCGTGATCAATCGTTTGTTCTCTGTTTTGCTAGAGTGATCAATCACTCCCGATTCGTCCAATGGAGAGAGGTGGTTATAGACCTAGAGGCGGTGGCGTTGGTGGTGGAAGAGGAGGTGACGGTGGCGGAAGAGGTTACGGCGGTCGCGGTGGTGGAAGAGGAGGTGAAGGAGGTGGTGGAAGGGGCTATGGCGGTGGTGGAAGAGGAGGCTACGGAGGTGGTGGAAGAGGCTATGGCGGTGGTGAAGGTGGAGGTGGAAGAGGCTACGGTGGTGGTAGTAGTGGCGGGAGGGAGTACGTTGGTGGTAACGGCGGTTATAATCAACCACCACAGCCACAATTGAGACCGAATTCTCAAAGTGACGGCCAAAGTAATGCGGGGCGTGGCCGTGGTGGTAGGGTGGAGAGAGGAGGAGGAGGAGGAAGATCTGGTTCAAGCAGAGGAACAGGATCAAGAGCTGCTCCGGTTCATGAGACGTCTGTTATTCGTGACGCGGAGCCTATATCTGGTATGTAAAATTCTATTAGATTTTGTATGTTTGTTTGCTTGCTTTAACTGTGACAGTGAATATAAAGCAGTCTCCAATTGTGTGACGAGTAATGTAAAAAATGAAAATCAACCGTGTTGTTGGAATCATCTGTATTCTAGCTATGCAAAATTCACTGGAGAAAGTTGTAGGGCTACGTTAATCCGCTATTTCTAGGGTTATTACATACAATTGGCTGTGTATGTCTTTATTGGCTTGGGAAATGTTAATGATATTGCTTATGAATTTTTGTTTTGACACTAGAAACACTATATATTCCTGAAGCATTAAATAATTAATCCTGGATCAAACAATTTCCATTTGCAGCTAATGAAATGCTTATGTTGCTTGTATTAATGGATTCATTAATAGGATTCTTGAATTGTTGAATTTGTCATCGATCCTGTGGTCAAGTAACTTCATATGCAGCTAATGGCTAATTGTTTTCATGTTTATCCTTCACGAGACAATTGTCTCAGATACTAACACTTGATTTTATTTGATTTCAGGTGTGGCTTCTTTAGGCCAGAGCATGCAATCTATGAATATATCTCGATCTGATCCTTCTGAACTTGGGAAAGCTGTTCCGGTTAAGCGACCGGATGAAGGTGGCGTGCTGGCAATTCGGACTGTCAAGCTTCGTGTGAATCATTTTCCTGTGAAGTTCAATCCTGAGAGTATCATAAGGCATTATGATGTTGATGTGAAGCCCGATGTGCCCCCAAAGAATGGTCGTCCTCCTGGGAAAGTATCAAAGTCTGATTTGGCAGAGATCAGAAAGAAGTTATTCACTGACAGTTCCTCAGAGTTTCCATTGTCAATGACTGCTTATGATGGTGAGAAGAACATCTTTAGTGCAGTGCCTTTGCGTGCTGGAAAATTCAAGGTGGAATTCGCTGAGGGAGAAGACATGAAATATCGTTCTTATACGTTTACAATTAAGTTCGTGAGCGAACTTAAGCTTGGCAAGTTGAAGGAGTACTTGTGCGGGAGTCTTCTGGCAATACCCCGTGACATTTTGCAAGGGATGGATGTCGTGATGAAGGAGAACCCGACAAATCAAATGATTGCTGTTGGTCGCAGCTTCCACCCGAAAATCCCAAATGAAAATGATGATCTTGGATATGGTTTATCAGCATCTAGAGGGTTTCAACATGGCCTTAAGCCCACCAACCAGGGTCTAGCTGTTTGCTTAGACTACAATGTGCTGGCTTTTCGTAAGCGACTTTCAGTGTTGGAATTTCTCGCACAACACATTCCGAGGTTTGATGTAAATCAATTCAGAAACTTTAGGAGAGATGCTGAGGATGCATTGAAGGGGCTGAAGGTTACAGTGCTTCATAGGATTACCAAGCAAAGATATACTGTTGTTGGATTGACGAAAGACAATACAAGACATTTGACATTTCCAGTAGTGGACCCTGATGGCCAAAATCCTAGGCGGTTGAATCTTGTCGATTATTTTAGGGAGAAGTACAGTGAAGTGACATACAAAGACATCCCTTGCCTTGACTTGTCGAAAAACAATCGGATAAATTATGTGCCAATGGAGTTTTGTGTTCTAGTTGAGGGTCAAATATTTCCTAAAGAGAATCTGGATAGAGATTCAGCCATGTTCTTGAAGGACATGTCTTTGGCAAAGCCATGGGACCGACAAAAGATCATATGTAATATGGTGCGCGATAACAGTGGACCTTGTGGGTATGTACACACATCTTATCTTGTGCATTTTAACAAGAGTCGTGCTGTTTTTTCTCTTAAGTGGAGACATGCTTATGATTTTAGGACCCTGCTATTTGTTGTTTTTTATTCTCATTCATTTCTTATGGATTTCTCTCTTTGCCTTATGTCAAAACTGGTGGCCGTGGCTGTGGGACTTTCTATTCCTCTTTGCTTAGTCCGTGTCTCTCTTTACATTTGATAAATCTTATCCTTAAACTATTGTGAATGCAATTATGAACTTTGCCACTTTAGTGGGTTATAGTTTTACGCTTTAGGCAATATAATGTGCTAGATTTTACTTGCAATTGTTTGCAATTCCAGAGGTGAAATTCTTTTGTTATTACTTTCCGAAACGGCTATTGGAAAGTGGAATGATTAGAATGGTTTCTGATTTTGGTTTAAAATATGTAGGCTGATGGGATCATGCTACTTTCTTAACTCTATTTTCTTGACCTGTTCATTTGTCCTATGGATTGAAATATACTTAGTTTGAAGAGTACAGTAGCAAACATGACAACCCGCATAATTGAAGCTTGATCTTGAAATGTATGATTTAATGATGGATTTTAGTTTTGTAGGAGTAATAATATGTTTAATGTTTCCCTTTAGGGATTAAAATCTCCAATATTTTAGGTTATAGCATGTGATTCTTTTCTGATTTTCAGTCACTTATTCCTTTTGTATCTCACTTCTTTGTGTTAAAACCTGGTATAATTCCTTACCTTTTTTATGCATTGGCAGTGGGAACATTGTTCGGAACTTCGGAATGGAAGTTGACATGAATATGACATCTGTGACTGGGCGGGTGATTGGACCACCTGAATTGAAGCTAAGTGGTTCTGGTGGCAGGCTGATTAAAGTTTCTGTTGACAAGGAGAAGTGCCACTGGAATCTTGTGAATAAAGGAGTTGTAGATGGGAAAGCAATTGATCACTGGGCTGTGCTCGACTTTACTTATTCTGATCGTCCCAATTTCAGATTGAATCAAAACCAGTTCATCTCGCAGCTTATGGCTCGTTGTGATAACCTAGGCATTCCTACAAAAGACCCTTTATTTTGCATGCCAGCTAGCATGCGCAGTTTCTCGAATGTGGATGAGCTCCGTGAACTCCTTGAAACTGCTATTGACCGCGCTTACAAGGAATGTAAAGGAGGGCTGCAAATTCTTATCTGTGTGATGTCTAGGAAGGATCCTGGCTACAAATATCTCAAATGGATTTCCGAGACCAAACTCGGCCTAGTCACTCAATGCTGTCTGGTGGGCAACGTCAACAGGGGAAACGACCAGTTATTCGCCAACCTCGCCCTCAAAATCAACGCGAAACTCAGCGGAAGCAATTCGGAGCTCAACGAACGACTCCCGTTCTTCGAGAACGCCGGCCACGTCATGTTCATCGGTGCCGATGTTAATCACCCCGGCGCCAGGAACACAACAAGCCCGTCAATTGCCGCGGTTGTTGCCACCATGAATTGGCCGGCCGCAAATCGCTACGCAGCGAGAGTTCGCCCTCAAGAACATCGGAAAGAGAAAATCCTCAGTTTCGGGGACATGTGTCTCGAGCTTGTCGAAGCCTATGCTAGGCTCAACAAATCCCGACCCGCAAACATCGTTATATTCCGAGACGGGGTAAGCGAAGGCCAGTTCGACATGGTTCTCAACGAAGAACTAGTCGATATCAAGAGAGCTTTCCAAGGCGCCAACTATTACCCAACAGTTACACTGATTGTCGCCCAAAAGAGGCACCACACCCGATTGTTTCCGGCAAGCAGAAACGACGGAAGCTCGAATGGGAACGTAATCCCAGGCACAGTTGTCGACAAAACAATCATCCATCCATTCGAGTTCGACTTTTATCTCTGTAGCCATTACGGAAGCCTCGGCACAAGCAAGCCGACGCATTATCATGTCCTGTGGGACGAACATGGCTTTGGTTCTGATCAGCTGCAGAAGCTCATCTATAACATGTGCTACACTTTCGCTCGATGCACGAAACCCGTTTCGTTGGTCCCACCGGTTTATTACGCTGACCTTGTTGCTTACAGGGGAAGGCTTTACTATGAGTCGGTGGTGGATGGGCAGTCTCCAGCTTCGGCAACTTCCTCGTCCTCGTCAGCAGCATCATCATCATTCTCTTCTGCAGGTTCATTGGACAACAGGTTCTATAAGTTACATGCTGATTTGGAAAATATTATGTTCTTTGTCTGAAAAAAGCGTGCTTTTTTTTTTTTTTGCTTAAATGCCCTTCATGCAAGTCTGCTCCTTTCCTATTCTAGTGAAGGAGTTTGTGCGTGAATCTAATGCATTCTGCATTCAGCGCTCCTAGCCTTTTTCGGAAGCAATTTTGGCTGGAGGTATGGGATGCCTTTTGAATTTGTTTTTAGGTTTTGAGTTTAAAGAAAATATGTTTAATTAGGATCTTATGGCATTGTTGCTTGACTGCTCTCTTTTATATGGATTTATATATTTGAAGTATTTTTATGCTATTGTGATTAATGGCATATAATTTTTTGCTATTGTGATATTGACACATGAAATCCTTTCTGTGTCCACAATTTCAAATTCATTTTTAGTTCGTTGAAATTGGATTCGGTATCAGTCCATGTCTAGTTTTTAATATATAAGACGTATTTTTGTACTTTTATAGTGCACTCAATATTGCGATTGCTGCTAAATTTAGTGAGGCTCGATGAATTTACAACTGAGCTTTAAACCGTTGATACAATATTTTACTATAAAATATTATTCTCACATGCAATTTAGGAATATAAATTGCTTAGCTTGACAATTACGAATCAACATATATCTTGGTGTGTATAAATATAACATCTCCGGTTCCTTAATTGCAATTGCTGTTAAAATTTAGTGAGATTCAATTAGATTTTGTTAGACTCGGATTGAATTCACAACTGAGCACCAATCCGTAAAATACAATATTTTACTATTTGGTATCATATCCTCCTCAATGAGGTGAAATTCTTGATTGTATCCTAGCCTACTTTCCGGCTAAGCAAAGTTCTCATCGTAGTTGTAGTCGTTATTTACAAGCTGGGTCGTGGTTCTTATATCACGTAGTTGTAGCTAAGCGGGGTTTATTCACATTAATCGATGGATGTTACAATTTATTTGAGGCAAAGGTTGTGCCTGAGTAGACTTAGGTTTGGAAACTCATTTTTCTATGTAGTCCAAATTTCACGGGTTAACTTTGGTTTTGAAATAAATACCCGGTCTTGGCATGATGAATATTTATTTACATAAAATTTTTTCTGTTATGTTTGAATAATTTTATAGATTTTTGAATTTTGATCTGTTTGGACTTTGAATCTGAATACAACAATTCATAAAATTTATTGAAAAATTTAAAGTAAAAAAATGTAATTATAGGTAAGATTTAGACATTTATAAAGAATTTTCTCTATTTTTATTTAGTCAATCTAAAGTTTTGGTTTAATGATAAAAACGGAAGTTGTAGATTTTAGAGTTATTATGTTCGAGTCATGTCTAGGATGAGTTTGAGATTTTTCTATCCATTTAATATAAGCTCAAATAAGGTAAACAAGTTTTTGACAAATTGTTGATTTTGTTTTCATTTGTGTTTAGGTTAAGACACCAACCTTAAAAATCTATTTTAGCCTTTACATTTTTTATAATTTGATTTTACATTTTTACGTTTTTATGCTCTTGTATATGCCTGTTACACACACACTATACATGTACATGTGTTATATACTTGCTATATGTCTACTATATATACTATTATATATAATATCATATATTTATTATATATTTCTATTTATTATCTTCTTTACCCAAACTCTTTAAACGCATATATTATATACCCTGACATATGCCTATTATGTATTTGAAGCGTAAATAAAAAAATTTGAAACAGTATTTACATAATAATGTAAAATTTTAATTTCAGATGATCTTTTTGTAATTGGATAAAAGTTTGTGTGCAATTTATATATTGTAGTTTTGGGATTTATGTGACTTCCTTTTTTTTAAAAAAAATCTAAATTAAAAGAAACAATTAACGTGTGTAATGGGCTAGGTTTGGATATGACTCTGTAAGCTTAGTTCGAGTGCAGCTCGAGCCTCAAGTTTTAAATTGTGGGTTGAGATTAATGTTTTTAATGAAAATCCCAGCGAATCTCGGCCTGATTCTTACTTAACCCGCCTTGATGAACATTCCAAGTTTTAAATATAACCTTCAAGTTATTCATATCAACCTTGTTAATCATTAAAATATTTATCTTTTGCATTGTTAATGTCTATAATGAATCTCATAGAATGATTGAGGCCTTTTAGTAATATTTGGTTGCTTTACCTATATTTTCGTTGATTCATTATATTTTGTTTTTGTTTTAAGAAAAATTAAGCTTCACTAGTGAACTACAATTGATATGGTGGCGAATGTCTTAGTGAAATCAATCCCTTGATTTTTCGCCGTAATTGTAAGGATACCAAGGCCACCTCAATGACGGTTAATGCAATTATAACTGAAGTCACCATTACTGTCTCTTTTCTTCTCATCTTTGCTAAAAATAGAAAATCAAACTACAATATATAGGCGATTTTCAATTTCTACTAGCTAGGTTGCTACTATATATCATCTCACCACAAATCAGATCATTCTCATCTATTTAATTATATATAAACCTATTCATCGTGCGGGCTAGACCGGGTTCAGGCTGCATAAAAATCATCAATTCAAGCTCAACCCAACTCACATTTAACATTTCAGATTCGGGCTGGGTTCGGGTTGGGTTTATAAAATCATTTTATAGTGATTCTATTACAGTGAAAGGAGTTGGAAAGAGGTTGTTAATAATAGATTACCAAGGGAAATAGGTAAAAGAAATTTCCATCCAAGATTTACGTGATAGATAAATATATAATTTTCATATATAATAATAATCGGATCGGACTCGGGGTCGGGTTTAAGTTTTTATACATAAACAAAGTCTGAACTATTAAATATCGAGCTTCAACGGGTTTGGATTCGGACCGAACATTTTTAAAAAATATGTATCCAAGCCTGGCCCATAAAAAGGTGCTCGGACTGGGCTGGACGGGTACCCCGACCCATGAACAGGTTTATATATTACAATCACAACCATCGAAGTCAATTATTCTCACCAATTTTCAAGCACCCATAATTTCTCACTTTCTACTCTAACTTGGTTACCAAAGAGGTTTCGTTAGATATATTGTATTTTTTGTCTTGCAAATCATCTCGGCTTTGATTAGCAATACCTTGGTGGGAATTTGGATACGAGGGAACAAGGACTATTACATCTTGATAAGAGTGGTCCTTTAAGATTCCTCTAATTTTGTATTACTCCTAAAAATCCAGTTGTTCAAATTGATAGTAGTGTTCATTTATTTCTTTTCAATTTTAATTTCTAAATTTGTCTTCTCCTAAGGAATCAACTATGAAGCATGTGAAACTGGGCCAACATATGATAAGACTGTAATTTAAAGTACCAACAACAATAATAATAATTCATAATTTACATAAATAATGAATATTCTTTTTCATTTATTTATTTTGCCCTACTGCAACTATTAGTTTTTTTAAAAGTCATTTGGATTAATATGGCCGAGTTAGAGCAAAAGACAATGCCAAAAAATTCAATTTTTTTGTATTTATATGATATTTAAGTTGAAGCCAAAATGTTAATGGATGTGTGGGGATAACAATAGCATAGTACCATTCTTTAAGATATTCATGATAATCCTATCATCTTTAGATTTGTTTCATCTATATCTAGAAACTAAGAATTTTATTATTATTTAGGCTGTTGCGGTTCACCTTTATCGTTTATTTATTTTCCATAAAAATTTTATATCTCTAAAACAATTAAAAACATTTGTAACAAAAATTATAATAATTATGAAATACACGAAGTTGCACATAACGCTGAGAAGAGAAAAATAGTTGTTGAAGTAGAATCGACTACCCACTCAACTTACATTTGAAAATGATGAGTTATGGCAAATGCTAGTTTCGATTAGCTATCAATAACGGTGCCAAGATTTGCGATTTTCAATTTTCTGTCACCTGAATATATTAAGGAGTCTTTCAAGTGGAACAACTCATTTTTCCAATAAATAAGTTACCACTCTACAATAAAATTTTGATGTTGACCTTTGCATGTGTATGCTTCAAACAAAAAATCCAATTTATAATGACAAAATACTTTCTTTACACCAATTATTGCAAGATGAAATTGAGAAAATGAAATAGATATACATATCTTTACAAAATTTGTATATACATTAGATTTCTTATAGGGTAGGCTTCATTCTAGTCCTTGCATTTGTCATTCACACTATCTTTTCTTGATAATGTTCTACTTTACGGACCCTAGAAGATACCCTTTTTTCACGAATTTTGGATTTCGAAGAGGATCTATCGACTCTCTATCCAATGTTGCAAGCATTGTCATACATTCTATCACAAAAGAAACATGTTAGTCAACACGCGAGAAAGACTAATCTGATAACAAAAATAAGTTTATTTTGTAAAACACATTTTTACCGTGTGCATAATTTTTGTCTATCTAAGCCGCTTGACGAATCTAATATTATCCCATTTGTATTCATCTACCGGTTATGTATTTGAAATTTCCACGAAATGAATGTGATGAGGAAAATAAGATTCACTTCAGAAGTCAGATATCTATCTAGAAGTTTTCGTAGCAAAGACTTAACCTAATTCTTTCCATTATAAATACTAACTAAACCAAATAAACCCTAAATGGTATGAATCTATGGATCAAATTTTCTATGCATTTAATCATATTTCTTCGATACCAATGTATGTTAAGATTCATAGAACTTCTTTCAAGTAACAAATATCTATCTATCCAGGAGTTTTCGCACTTCAATAACGTAACGAGCAAATCAAAATCATAAAACTATGAAACATCATATATACCTGAATTCTTTATAAAATAATGAAGTGAACCATATGGAAGTACTCTTGCATCAAGCCGTTGTTTGAGCAATGGTAAACGCCCTGAAGAACGAGAAATTTCGTTTTTCACTGAAAGCAACACTTTGTTCATCCATGAAACAGTAAAGAGGCATGATTGTGCCAAACTCGGAATGCCATTCACAATGGCATTCGAAAGAGCATCAATAAATTTTTTTCCGCCAGTGTTAAGCAAAACAACTGCAGCTTTTCTACGCCAATCTTCCATCGCCTTTTCCTCTTCGTCCTGTTCAAAGAAAATTCGATTTTGAAACAACGAAAAAGATAGGACAGTTTCAACTCTTTCTCACCAAGCTGTATAGATTTACCGACTCTTGCGAAAACCATTCTTGTGAGTGCGAAAAATCTCCGCCGAACATTGAGAGAGCTCGTGCTGATTCTTCTTGGATTCTCGAATTGGATATTCCAGAATCTAAACTTTCTATAATCGCCTCAACTGCATCTTCTCTATATAGGCTGGACTTCAAAGGATCTCCCTGCAACATTTTTCGGTATTTTAGAATTCGATTTAGCATCACTACAAGAAAATCAGTGTTTTTGCAAGGGAATTTGCCATGAAATATAAATTCCCTTGCAGAAATGTGTTTTGCAATGGATTGAATCAGATTGGCAATCAAGAAATCTAACCAAAAGATCAAGCTGTAACAAAATAGCTGCAACGAGCGGACGCTCTTCGGGTAAAGCTTGTTGAAGATAGACTAGAAATATGTGCATTGTACTCAAGCCGCTCCATCCTCGATTAAGTTCAATAAGGAAATTCGTAATCCGTGTTCTTCTACAAAAAATTCGATGTATTATTCTCGCCATAGTTCAAATTTAACATCAACAACCACTGAAAAACAAAGTATCGTTTGTTTTACCTTTTTACACATAGTAGCTCGGTTAGAAAATCGAACATAAAATAATTAGATTTCCGCTGCATTCCAAAACCAACAAGTTCGAGAATCGAATTCTTGTTCGCGTTTTCCGCTAAGTAATTCCCGCAGTTTCTATCGGCTCGAACACAACAACACATCAACATAAAGGCATTGCTTCTCTCTTCAATATCACCTTTTTCCGAAACCCTTAACAAAAGGCTCAACCCGCCAAGCGACACGACATGGCTCGCGTTTTCCAAGTTGCGGTCTTCGTTAAAACCGGTCAAAAGTTGGTTTAGTAAGTACATTGCTGCCTTTTGAGCCATGCATTGGTCTCCAAACTCGAGAACTCGAAGGGCAAGAGCGACCCATTGAATCGAAATCATTTGTTTCGCCTTTGGTTTCAACTTATAAAGCAGAACCGCGGTTTTTAGAAATAAACTGCTACTCTTTAGTAGTCTCTCGAAAATCTCGAGATTTGGATCGGCATTCAGAACTACCAATCGGTTTTCCTCGTTTCTCAATACAAACTCGGCGAGGAATGAAACCCCCAATTCGAGAACTTCTTCGTCATCTGAAGCAAATAGTACTTCGAGAATTCCCTCTAGTACTGGCGATTTTGATAAAGCGTTTTCCATAAGAGGATTGCCATGCGAGTCGATCCAAGCTTTGGAAATCAACCGAATCGAAATCTCACAATCCGTTAAACTATCAGAAGAACTAATTGTATGGATCGCTCGACCTAAATCACTCAAAGGCAAATCATAATTCTTACTTCTGACTATTTTGCCCTTTACTAGACATTCCGATACTACACTCTGGCAAGAAAACAGACCGAAATAATCTACGGATTTCGATCCCTTTCTCGAACACGTGTAATCTAGAGAGGATGATCTCCTATGACTTCCCCTCGCCTTATCCTGTCAAAATTTCCGAAAAAGGCGAAAACTTTATTACCACATCATCAAAACGGAATCAAATTTAAATTTTTTTACTCACGGTAACATAATTAACACTCTTATATCCATCTTCTTGTATCCAAACATTCCTTTTCGGTTTTTCGAAATCTATTGGATGATTCTCAGGAGTCGGGCCGAAAACAGCGAGAAACCTGTGGAAAACAATGAGGAACAACATAAGATTCCGTACTTCAAAATTCAGCAAAAATGGGACCTTTATAATCTGAAAAACTTACAGATTCCTGTCAATGGAAGGACGCGAAGAAGCGAAAGAATCTGACGAGATTCTTCTAGAAGGAGCAAATTCGGGTTTTGAAGGCAAAGGAATATGAGGAATAGGAGGGGCTTTTCCTCCAATTTTCAGCCATTCTTTGTAATACAAAGCAAACTGAATAGTACCCATGTCAAGGCTGCCATTGTAGGCCTTATTCAAAGCTCTCAAACTCTTTTCGTTATCGAAATTCGAGATCGAAATTTCGTTGTGATGCCAAATCTTGAGATGGAGAAGATGAGGAAGAAACAAATGCTCCCAAAGATCAGGAAGCAAATGGGTTCTTGCTAAAAAGGGCGAATCTTCGAAAACCCGAAGCAGATTCCTTGCAGAGATTCTGTCATTTTTCTGCAATTTGTGAACAACTGATAAATAGAGATGAACACAAGCGGAGATATCACAAGTTGAGGCCTTTTTCGGCTTTTTCGAATTCGAATTAGCAACGAAGTTCAGTAACTGAACTGAATTCTTCAGCAATTTCAGTCTGAGTTCTTCCTTGGAATCTGAATCTTCAACGTATTTCTCAATGCTTTGAATCCCCAATTCAAAATCGGCGAAATCCCTGTCATCGGAATCATCAAAATCCTTCCTTTTTGCAACCAAACAGTCTCGGCATTTGTTTCGGATCGTTTCCCGGAAAGTTGAATCCTTTCCGTATCTTCCGATATACCCACTGAGTAGTGAAATCAAAGCTTTCACGGAAGATTCATCAATGGCGGTTTCGCAGGATTCTGACGCCGGATTGAATCTTTCCGACGAAATTACCGACGACCCTTTTCTTCGAGTGATAGACTTATTTTCACCATAATGGCACAGTGATTTTCGATTATGGCGAATGAATCTGTGGATTAGTTTCTCATTGTCTTCTGCAACATTGAGCTGTTTCTTGGATTTTATGAAGTTGGAATGTTGGAAGGATTCCTCGGCGAGTACTTTTTGCAAGGAATTCATTGTTTTGCGACGGATTTCAATTGGAGTTGCAGTATAATAATGGAGAACTGAAGGTTTTCTGACATTCTATGAGTGCTTATAAGTAATTGAAAAGAATCTTGAAATGAGATAGTACTACAATTTGAAGCCATGAAAATGAAATTGAAGAAAAAAAGAGTACAAGACATTTAAGACAAACTGACAAACGACTCATTTTGTGATTGATTTTGCTTGTGGACATCTTTTATGGATTACGTTAAAAATTTATAACATTGTCAGTAGCTAGGTAACATGTGGCAACTCACATTTTTCTTACATAATCCGATGTTTGTTCCTTTTTCAATTCTATAATAAGTGAGAGCGTACAAGTGAGAATTCATTCCACTAGTGTTACAAGGTGTGGAATTTTTTATTATCACCGAATCCTTATATAATCATTGTTGTAATCAAATTAAAATAAAAAAATAGTGATAATTAAAGTTCAATTTCGATTTCATTATTACAATATGCACTTCAAAAATTAAATGGAAAGTAGAGTACATCAACCCAAAATTGCTTCTAATACATTTGAATGTGTATTGTATGGTAATAATAACCATTTAACGTATTAATCAAAATTCATGACTTATGCTATGTTGTTTCCAATCTATAACCTATTTATTTCAATACAATATATATATAGCACTGAATAATTATTATTTTATGCTAGACAAGCTATATTAGGTTGAATACATTGCTTATAAAATGAATAGAATTGTAAACAAATCAATTTTTTTATTGAAAGAGTCATTATGAATTAAGTCAAACCAGTTAATGAGGCTTCCGCCAAAGGATCATAGTAAAAAAGTACCAAATTGGAAATAAATTAGTGCAAATATATCGACACTTCGTTCGAACATGATTTAGAAATAAAAAAGATTGTTATAGAGAGTAGAGGCACGTGATAATGCTTAATAGTAAGGGACCCTTTCCACAATATGACAATGTACCATTACTTTCCTTTGTGACAAAATTAATACACAACCAGCCACTCAAGACAACAACTACATTCACATTTCAACTCTCGCAAGCAAAATGACTTTTATGATTGAACAAGTAACACGTATATTGCATCGCCCAAGGCCCGAACAAGGGGTAAATTGGTCTTTTGTTGTTTAGTTTACACCTTTGATCCATTTGCCATGAGTATACTATCTTTTTGGTATGGCATTATTACATCTCTAATAATATCATCAATAGCTACCCCAGGTATTACCCATCCACACTAAGGATAGCAACGGGGCGGATCCGGGGCCGGGTCCAGCTTGGACCCTGCCCGGATCCATTTTCATATATTGAACTCGGATTCGATCCAGATCTGGCGAATCAATAATTTACGGATCCGTATCCGGGTCCGACGGATCCCACGGATCCAGGTCCAAAACGGGTCCATGTAATTAACATCAAATTCTTAGTTTCAACTTCCATACTTGTACATTTCACCTTATTCTAAATAGTTTACATGCTCATTTAATTATGTTCATGCAATTGGATTTATGTGGATCTCAAATAATATTAATTATCCAATATTTTCGGAGTAAATAATAAATAAAAAAGTACAACTAATCTTTAATTACGAATCCGGGTCCGGATCCGGGTTTCATTGTAAAATCCAGACCCGGATCCGTATTCGTTTTCCTGGACCCGGATTTGAACCGGATCTGACAAATCTATAAAATTAAGATCCAGACCCTAAAAAACGGATCCGGATCCACGGATCCGTACCTGGTCCAGGATCCGTTGCCATCCCTAGTTGCAACTTATTCTTCATATCAGTTTCCTATCACTTACCTCCACTTTCTTACTAGTTTTGACATTTTTTGTTCTTCATACTAGTTTCCTACCAGTTACATACCAGATTCCTACTGTTTTGATTTAATACTTTGTAGAGCTTTATCTTACATGTTCTAATCACTTTCTAATGCATTTTCATTACTTTTCAAGATTAATTTGACGCAACATGTTCTTCATACCACTTATTTACCACTTTCTTACTAGTTTTGACATTTTTTGTTCTTCCAACCAGTTACATACGACATTCCTACTATTTTGATTTAATACTTTGCAGAGCTTTATCTTACATGTTATAATTACTTTCTAATGCATTTTCATTACTTTTCAATTGATTTGACGTAACTTGTTCTTCATACCAGTTTTCTACCACTTACCTACCACTTTCTTACTAGTTTTGACAATTTTTGTTCTTCATACCAGTTTCCTAC
>CATIWQ010021116.1:0-12067 GCA_949673415.1 Euphorbia schlechtendalii | reverse complement strand
ACTCGATATAATGTTCAATAACGCAGGCATATTTGGAAATTTCGATCCTAGCATACATCACCTTGAACATGAAAATTTCAAGAAGGTTATGGACATAAACGTGTATGGTGGACTATTAGGAGCGAAACATGCTGCTCGAGTAATGATCCCTGAAAAGAAAGGCTGTATTCTTTTTTCGGCGAGCGCTGCTTCGGTTCTTAATGGCAACATGCCTTATGCATATGCAGCATCAAAGCATGCTATTGTTGGGGTGGCGAAGAATTTGGCCGTCGATTTAGGGCAATATGGTATTCGAGTTAATTGTATCTCACCTGCAGTAGTTACTACGCCAATGAGTAAGACTTTGTTTGCTGATGAGAATGTAGTGAAGGACTATGCATCTATGACGGCGAGCTTAAAAGGAGTTCAAGTCAGTGTTGATGACATGGCAGAGGCTGCTTTATATCTCGCTAGCGAAGAGTCTAAATTCGTTAGCGGGTTGAATCTTGTGGTGGATGGAGCTGCCCACTTGAGAAACGCGGGTTCGGCCGCTGCGTCTTCTTGAATTTTTAGCCATGTTTCAGTTCTAAAATAAGTAGAGTTTTAACTCTACCATGTGTAGTAAAATGCATATTTTTTTGTCTTTGTTGAAATAATTTCCTTTACTGCTCATAGCATTTTACATTTACATTTACATTTTGATTGGATTGGAAATGTGGAAATTAAGAAGAGACTTGGAAAGAATTCAAGTGGAAGTTTGGGAGCTTAATGAAAGTTTTTTTTATATCTAAAAGTAGTTTTGCAATAAGTTTTACAATAGTTTTAAGGATCCGGTTACTATTCGCGTTAACTAATCCAAAACAAAAGGTTAAAAGCAATAAAAAACAATTGTCATTAGCAGCTAACATATTTGCATTAGCACAATTAATAACTATTTAAAACCAGGCCAAATGCATAAAGATTTCCCTGAATTTGGTTCAGAAAACTCGATATCACCCTCAACTTTCAAAAGGACCAGTTACCCCCTCAACTTGGCAAAAAGGACCAGTTACCCCCCTTAACTTAGTAAAAATGCACCAATTTACCCCTTCAATGCCACGTGTTAACTTCTGGTTAAAGAGAGAAAAATCAGAAAAATGACATCTTTGAAAAGTCAAACCAACCAGATTCTGACACGTGATATTGAGGGGTTAACTGGTGCATTTTTGCCAAGTTAAGGAAAATAACTAGTCCTTTTTGCCAAGTTGAGGAGATAACTGGTCCTTTTAAAAGTTGAGGGTGGCATCGGTTTTCAGAGCCAATTTCAGGTAGTTCTTGATGTATTAAGCCTTTAAAACCATGAATGATACATAAACTTCACCTGTACTAATATAATGATATATGATAATCATACACAAACATACAATATATTAATACCATAACAGTCAAAATGACATGAAATCATCAAAATAACCTATGACTGCTGGTAGGAAATGCTGATGCACTCTCTCTTTCTGACATTTTTTTATTCCACTGTTTGTTTTCAACTTCTCATGAGTTATTTTTAGTACTCCTTTTTTTTTCTCTTAGTTCTACTCTAACCTTTCAAACTGTTTCTCTAAAACTCAAAAATTTTTAAAAAAAATCACCCAACACTAAACTGTGCCGCACTTCTCTGTTCTCATTGTGAGCCAGCACCATTAAAACACAACGCTTTTGAGCATTGATAGCGATAGAAACACGGGAACTAATATTAGCACTGTAAATTCATACACTATATATACAAGAGACAAATAAAAGAAATTATATACTCTGATTTTAATGATATTTTACTCGAAGGTCAAATCTCTCCGATTCAATTTTTGTCAAATAGTCTTTGTTATTTTAGAATTACTGTCAAATGCATTGTGAATTGATTTTATAAAATTAAAACTGAGTTTAGAGAATCTGTGAAGGGGTGAAAGAAGAAGAAAGAGATAAAAGAAGTATTGGAATTCAACTAAGATGGGCACAAACGGTGGTATAAAGAAAGGAATCTTTAAAAAATTAAATTTAATTGTAATTTTAAATAGAATATATTAATTTTCTTTTATTTTATTATATTTTTTATATGAAGTTACACGTGAATTACAACACTCTCTTTCTCAATTAGGTTGAATTTCTTAGTTTAAATGATCATATTTCTCAAATCGTTAATTTTTTCGAAGCGATTCTTTAGAACATTTTATTCATTTCATTTTTATCTTTAAAATAAGATCCAACTTTATATATTTTTGATAAAAAATTGTATAATTCATATTATACCAGTTTATATTTTGATATAATGTTCACTATACCACATTTCATTATACCAAAAATCTGGTATGATGAACATCATACTAAATCTCAAACTCGTATAATACATTATATCATCTGGAAAAAATCAGGTATAAAGAAATTTGGCATAATGAAAATTATATCAAAATGAAAACTCGTATAATATGAATTATACCAATTTTAACTTTTAATTTTTTTGTCGAAATTATATCGAGTTGGATCTTGTTTTAAAAATAAAAATGAAACAAACACATATTTTAAAGAATCGTGTTGAAAAAATTAACGATTTGAGAGATATGATCGTTTTAAGTTAAAAAATTCAAATTAATTAAAAGAGAAGTTTGCTGTTAATAAGGTTATATAAAATTATAATTAAATTTAAGTAGTGAGACATTCTTACAATTAATAAAAATTTACCTAAATTATATATCATATTCCTGCTTTTGTAAAAAGCCCTATGAAAACATCATAAAAGAGAAATTTGTGGGTCGGGCTTTTCAACCGGCAGTTACAACTAAATTTGATAGTTTTAGTTCATTTCAATTATTATATTAGTAATATAATAAGTTTGCGTAGCATTGTATCAAATTTGGAAGTTCATGTATCATTATACCAATATAAGTAAAGTTTATGTATCATTCATTATTTTATACCGTTAATGACAAAACTACATCAAATTGAGCCTCGGAAACCTTTTTTTATATAATATAAAGGAAGGCAAGAAAAACATCTTTAATAGTTGTGCAATCTGTTATTATGTGACATATAAAATAGGCCATGACATTGATAATTTGGTAAGATATATTATACATTTTAAAAAAATTAGATACAATGAATTATCTGCTAAAATTTGGATTGTATTTTTGTCATAATAAATAACAAAAAATTGAAACAATTTAATAAATAGTCTCATCTATTATTAAAATATTATCAAAGTAACAAATAAACAATATTGATAATAAATTATGACACATTACGTAGAATAGAGTTAATAAATTATCTATTAATAAGTTAATTTTTAATATAATGTATATTTATACATACGTATCAATAATAATAATAGTAATAATAGTAGTAGTAATAATAATAATAATAATAGAAAAGTTATTGAAAATGATCTAATATTTTCACCTATTGAACTTGCAATTAATTTTTTTTACGGTCAACATCTTACAATTATTTGAAAATTGGAATTAGTCTGCAAAACTAAGGAATGAAAAATCACACGACTATTTATCGAAAGGTAAAATTATCTTTGTCTATTACGACTATTTAGCCAATATATAGATTTTGTTTTTTGTTTTTTAACTAAAATATAAGGACAACAACAATCTAATTAAGTTAAATCTGATATTCGCACATTTTTTAGCTGTATTGTACAGGTATATTAAAACCCAACATAATCAACAAAACGTGCAAATTTTGTTTTGTATAAAATTTAACGCTTATCAAGCAGTCCATCTTTGACTTACTCTTCTATTACATGCAAGTGCGCCTCATTATTACAATATATTACTTACATATAATATTAAATTTGTATTGATTAAGTTAGGAGTTGGCTTGATCTTAAATAAAACACTGTTGTACCATTGACTCCACCGAACAGAATAGAAATTCATTAAAGAATTTTTAAGAAAATGATATTTTGTAATGACCTCTGTTCAATTCATTTCAAAAATCAAATGATACATGTAAATACTAGGAACACTTAGAAATAATTATATAATAAAACCATAATAGAAGTGTGAAGAAATCGTAATTTGTACAAAGAGATGCCTTTGTTAAAAAATCTTAGATTCGCAAATTTCAAGAATATTTGAGAAATTTTTCTATCAATTGAAAATATGAAAGAAAAATTGTCGAATTAGGTTCTTTTACAAACTTCTAATACTGGAGCGATTCGCAGAGACAGCCGCTAGTCCAATGATTAGAAAATTGCATGAGTATGGGTTTCTTGGTGAGATTTTGCCCTTGCAAGAGGCCATGATGGCCTGTCCAAGTTGAAGATTAAACAGATGTAGGGTGGGTTAATACTCATCTATTCTATTTCTTTCTTGAAACTTATTTTATGAACGGTGTACTTTAGTTTAAAGAAGATAAATCCTTGTTTGTTGTGCATACTTGTTTATATTTTTTTGTTCGGTCACGTCTTAATATCACATTTCATTTTCCCATGGCCATACGGGGTATGCAAATGGTTCGGTAAATCGAATTACCGAATCGAATCAAACCGAAATATGAATTTGATTCGATTATTTTAAAAATTCGGTTTGGTTCAGTTTGTAAAATGTTAATATTTCGATTATTCGGTTTGGTTCAGTTTTTTTATAGTAACCGAACCGAACCGAAATATATATAATAAACACAATCAAATTTTATTTTTTTATCATACCATTTTTCCTCTTCTCGAAAATGCATTAATATTCATTTATGTGTGTCTACTAAGCCATTAAATCCATTGTAATACTTATATTGATGCGCCTTTTACATTTTAAGTGTTAGAATTTGAAATTTTTATTCATTAATTTAAAATTTTGGTTTGGTATGGTTTTTAACCAAACCGGATAATTTATTTCGGTATGGTTAATTTGTTTTTTTATTCTTATTTGATTTGATTCGGTTAACAATATTTACCTTATTTGGTGATTGGTTAATTTGATTCCGTTGGATTTCAACATACACCCCTAACCGTGTGACTTCCCCTTCTCTCACTTTCCAAACCCAAATTCACCTTTTAAACTTTTTTTTAATTATTAATTGTTGGGTGTATAACTCCCTCCATTCCCTCTCGTATACATATTTCTGGTTTATCTTACAGTTCATTAACAATATATAACACTTTTTTTATGAGTATCTTTTCACCACATTTTTATTCAATCAAAAAAGCATAATTTTAAACTTTACTATTAAACATTGTGAAAATTGTTAAGTCAATTAAAAAAATTAAATTTGTTTCAATTTATATGTTCATACTATTGTAGAAATCGTAATTAAATAATTAAATAGTTTTCAATTCTTTATTCTTATATTTCACTATCATTGTTGAAAGTAAGACTTTTTTTAATTATTCAAGGATGATAAAATGGATTATAAGAAATATAAACTCATTATGATTTGATTCAATTCTAACAAACAAAGATTTTATCTTCATTAGTCATTAGTTTAGCGCTATCTAAATCTACCTAGTAATCGAATCCTAGTTCCGCCAGTATTTTAACAGGCAGGATAAGGTTAAAATTCCTAATAAATAACAATTACACAAACTTTAAAAAATTTATATAAAATAGATTCATGAATATAATCAAAACCAAATTAACAACCTCCTTTGACTATCTTTTTAAAATGTATTATATATCATTAAAATTACCATATCATCAGCATGAATTTTTCTATTCTACTTCCACCAAGCTCATAATTCTAAAACCCATCCACTTCTTTCAAACATTTGACCATATAAATTTTCATAAGTTGTTAGAATTATAACAATTTGCAACGGCCAACCTTCGTTCAAAATAAAAAAACTTGTATTTTTCGAAAAAAATTGGCTAATCTAAAATACCTATGTTGGACTCAGTAACTTATCTCTTCGGTGATTCGTAAGCATCCTAAAAGTATGACAGCAGACCAAAAGATTTAGCCATATTTCATTTCTAAAATAAGTAGAGTTTTAACTCTAGCATGTGTAGTATGCATATTTTTCTGTCTTTGTTGAAATAATTTCCTTGACTGTTCATATCATTTTACATTTACATTTCGATTGGGTTCGAAATGTGGAAACCAAAGAATAGACTTGTAAAGAATTTGAGTGGAAGTTTGGCAGCTCATTCAAATCTTTTTTGATATCTAACTATAATTTTGAGGCTCTGTCATGATTGATGTTGACTCTTTTAAAAATAAGGTAATAAAAAACAATTATCATTGGCAACTATTGTCAAAGGATACAGTAAGGATGATCTTGTCTCCTTGACCTTCGATTACCCGTAAGACAGAAGAGCGTCAAATGATTAGACCGGGTTTGTCGGCGTAGCAACTTCGATATTAAAGTTAGGATAAAAAGATGATATAATCTATGATCATAATAATTGTAGTATTTTTACATGTACCTGGTGTGAGGTATTTTCTCCCTTTTATAGTAAATTCCTGCCATTATTCCAATTATCTATTGATAGCCGTTATTAATAACGGTTTTCACATTAATACGGTTTTGATTGGGTTATTGTTAACCGCTTGACTAGTCGGTTGACGGGGTCATATGGGCTGTATATGTTGGGCTTCACTCGTATGCCTACCATGTTATTAGCAATAGCAACTAACATATAATAGCAATTATATCAGCTAATGACAAAACTACACCAAACTGAGCATAGAACACAAATTTTTTTTGTAATACAATGAAATGAAAAACCAAAGATAATTCAAGCCTGATATTTTCATCTTTCGGACTTCTTTTCAAATAATACAAGGACAACATTAATCTAATTAAGTTAAATATGATATTTGCACATTTTTTAGCTGTATTGTACCTTTTTTTTTCAGAAATATATTTTTTGAAAATTCTCCGGAGGAACGATGTGTTCCTCCTCCAGGAAAAAGGTTGGAAAAGGTGAAAATTTAATATATATTATTTTATTTTTAAGGAATTTAGGGCTCGGTAATTATACAGATATATTAAACGCAACGAAATCAACAAAACATGCAAATTTTGTTTTGTATGAACATGCAACACATACCAAGCAAAAGCAATCCATCTTTGACTTGTTCCGGTCTCTGTTACATGCAGGTGCACCTCATTGTTATAATATATATTACTTCCGTATAATAATAATACATTTGTATTTATTAAATAAGGAGTTGGCTTGTTCTTTTATCAAACACTATTGCACATTTAGTTCGCCCAACAAAATAGACATTCATTAAGGAATCTAATGGAAGTTTATTTTTTTATATCGGTTTCTTGAACTCATTCCACCAATCAAATGATACATATAACTTTAGGATTCTTGGTATAAAACATTTGAAAAAAAATATGTTATTTCTATTATGATGTAGTTCCTATTCTTTCAAACGTTTGACCATATAAATTTCCATAATTTTGTTAGAATTTTACCGAATTGCCAACTGCTAAACTTCATTCAAAAGACTTGTTTTCAATATTAAAATTGGTTAATTTAACTTATCCATCGATGAACATAATAACTAATTCTCTTCGTTGATTTTAAGCACCCTAGAGGGTAGGGCAGCGGACAATAAAATTTAGGGTCAGTTTTTTTTACTTATTTTGATCTGGTGGAAGATAATTTCTTCAAACTGAATTGTAAATTTAGTGAATGAAATCTTGTTTATCAAAGTCAGCAAATTTATGGTATAAAAAAAGAAGTCAGAGTTCCAAACAAACACTAGAGTAAACATAATATATTCTTTGAAAAAATTTCATCAATATATATTGCAATATGTGTATTGATAAAGACTAAAGCATTGTGAATTTTGACCTTATCAATACATATGTTTAAAGGGAAATTGTCAAAAATGCCTAGTTTTACCAACAGACTTTCTGTCCAAATTTTAATCCATTACTTTTTTATTTCAAAACTAATCCAAAAATTTTTTTGTACGCTTCCTTTTCCCAAATTTTCACTATACGTGCTTCCTAATTAACCTCTTCACATCCTCCATAATTGATTCTCACTCTCTCCATTATCAACTGCTTTCCTTGCTTTCTCCTTGTTATTTGTTTCATATGATTTCTCTTCTTTTTGCTGTGTTTTCAAATTCTAACCTAATCTCAGCTCATTTTCTTCATTTTCTTTCTTCCTACGGTATGTAATTTTGTTTTCAATCTTTTGCTGATTTTCCTCTGTTACATATGGTTTGTCTTCTCCTTTTTTTCGTTTTTCACCATATTTCGTTCCTTTTCATTATAGGTATGGCATTAAGAAAGTTTCATACCAGAAGAAAAGCCATGCTGTTCCAAAGAAGGCATCGAAGGTAGTGAATTCTGCTTCAACTCCTTCGAAGGCTGGTACATCAAAAGAAATGGAGGAGACACTTGAGGTACTTTTTTATTTTCAAATTGTTTTTTGTTTTTTTATGCTTTTGAAATTTGATCGATTTAGTCATTTGTATAGATCTAGTATTTATTTGGTATTTGTGTTTGTTTTATAAGTTTGTTCTATAATTCTTGTATCTTCTATCTGGTATCTACATGGTATTGTGCTTGATTTTACAATCTGATATCTATCTGGTATTTGTGTTTTTTTTTAAATTTGTTGTACATATCTAGTATCTACTTAGTATTGTTCTTGTTTTTTACAATTTTTGTTACAACTTTGTTCTTATATATTTTACAAGTGAGTATCTGATATTTATCTGGTATCTAGCTGGTATCTCTATAGCTTTAACTTGTTTTTGTAAATTTCTTGTAAATATCTTATATTTTTCTAGTTTTTATGTTTTAATCTTTTTTCTGCTAATAATTTTGGTATCATATGTGTTACAAGTGAGTATCTGGTATGTATCTGGTATCTAGCTGGTATCTCTCTTGTTTTTAACTTATTTTTGTAAATTCCTTGTAAATATTTGGTAGTGATCTGGTATTTTTCTATTGTTCATATTTTTTAATAGTTTTTTCTGGTAATAATTTGGTATTATATATGTTACAAGTGAGTATCCTGTATTTATTTGGTATCTAGCTGGTATCTCTCTAGTTTTTATCTTGTTTTTGTAAATTTCTTGTAAATATCTGGTAAGGATCTAGTATTTTTCTACTTTTTATGTTTTTTAATAGTTTTTCTTTGATCCATGTGTATATCTGACTTTTTTTTTAATTCAAAATGTTTGCACCTTTACGAGTTGGTGTTCCCCCCAACCTTGATTTGGCATACTGGTGTTAAATGTACCTCCAATATCGAAATGTTTGATAGTCAGGGCTCCTTTTCTGAAATGAACACTGTTTGCATGCAATCGATCGAATTTTGATGCATGTTTGAACTTTTACTAGAATACAGTTGTTGTATATAGAAATTTTTTGTCATTTAAAAATCAATTGAAAGCAATTTTTACAGCTATTTTGTGTGGTTTGAATAGTTAAAAACCTACAAATCTGGTGAAAATGAAAGCAATGTATTTTATAGGTTCAATTTGGTAAGAACATGGTAGTAGTCTAATATTGACAATGAGAAAACATAATTTATAATGATTTTTGAAGTGATTGACAATAAGTTTCTATTTGAATATGTTTAATTTTTAATCTACAAAGATTGCTAGATGGAATGTTCATCTTGCGAATGGTGTACAATGGCTAGATTATAAGAACAAAGTTCTCTTTCAAGGTGAATGTCATTCTCCTCTTCATCCATCACGATCATATCATCTTCTTCTGTTGTGGAACCTAACCAAGCATGAGAATTAGAAAAATGGTATAGAGCTGGTAGGAAGTTGGTATTTGAACAATTTTTCAAAAAATATCTTCATTTATGCTTGATTTGTTTACCAATAATGTATATATCAATTTAAATTCGCAGGAAAAGCACATCAAGTTCATGTAGAAACTAACAGTGTTGAAAGCTTGTTAAAATAACATGAGTTTATACTCAATACCAACAGTATACCAGCAGTATACCAGTATAAAATAACATGCTTTAAAAACATGTAAATACTAGTAGTATATCAGCAGAATACTAGTTGGACATTTTAAAACTTGTTAAAATGCAGAAATTGGACCAGTTATTAGCTGAATACCAGCTGTATACCAGCACAATACCAGTTCAACATTTAAAACTTGATAAAATGCAGAAATTGGATCAGTTACTAGTTGAATACCAGCTGTATACTAGCAGAATACCAGTTGGACATTTAAAACTTGTTAAAATGCAAAAACTGGATCATTTACTAGCTGAATACCAGCTGTATACCAGCATAATACCAGTTGGACATTTAAAACTTGCTAAAATACAGAAATTGGATCGATTACTAGCTGAATACCAATTGGACATTTAAAACTTGCTAAAATGCAGAAACTGAACCAGTTACTAGCTGAATATTAGCTGTATACTAGCAGAATCCAGTTAGACATTTAAAACTTGCTAAAATGCAGATTTTGGATCTGTTTTGAAAATAATGGTACAGAGCTGGTAGGAACCTAGTTTTTTACCATTATTAATGTGTAAGGTCTGAACTGAATTCAAAAAGAGCATAATTTTGTGTAAATGAATGCTTTAAAAATATGTAAGCATTAGCAGTATATCAGCAGAATACCAGTTGGATATTTTAAAACTTGTTAAAATGTAGAAACTGGATTAGTTACTTACTGAATACCAGCTGTATACCAGTAGAATACCAGTTGGACATTTAAAACTTGCTAAAATGCAGAAATTGGATCAATTACTAGCTGAATATCAGCAGAATACTAGTTGGACATTTAAAACTTGCTAAAATGCAGAAATTAAACCAGTTACTAGTTGAATACCAGCTGTATACTAGTTAGACATTTAAAACTTGCTAAAATGAAAATATTTGCAGTATACCGGTAGAATACCAGTTGGACATTAAAACTTGCTAAAATGCAAAATATCAGCAATATATCAGCAGAATACCAGTTGGACATTAAACTTGCTAAAATGCAGAATACCAGCAGTTTACTAGCAGTATACCAGAATTTCAAAAACAAATTAGAGTATACATTTAACAATTGCAGATGCTTTATCACACTTTGTTATACATAGTGGATAATTGTTCATTAATGTGCTTTGTGATTTGTAGGAGAGGAAAAAATGCAGGATCATGTCACTGTTGATTTCCATGGTAGAATCTCCATTTGTAATTTGAAATTCTATCTTCAAATCTTCCGTGTCTTCATTTATTTTTAGGCTTTCAACTAGGAACTTTTTGAATTCAGAAAAATTAGAAGTTTACGAAATTAAGATGCCAGCAACTTTGTAACCAATGAATTTCAGGTTTTCATTCCATGATCGGTAGCAATAGGAAGTCGATCCATTATGTAGGTTTTAGAAATCAAAATTCAGTTTGGAATCTATTCAAACATATGCTTGTACTTCGAAATCAAATTATTTGATATCAGAAACTCACTTGATTGTTGAAGATTTGATGAAATCGCGATTTGATCTTGAAGAAATCTAGATTTGCTGCACTTTTTGTTCGAGAGAAAATCAAGAATTTGAGGAAGAAGTTACGAGGCTCTGTTGATCGCGTGTTGTTTTTGGAGTGATTCAGTCCTTATATAGGACTTATTAATTGTAAAGAAGAGGTTTAATATTGGTATGGAATGGTAATTTTGTATTACAACGTAAGTTTTGTAATTTTGAAACATTTTTAACATAATTATAAAATTTGCCCTTTTTCTATTCCCTCCAATTTCTACGTCAAACATATTCTTAATACATTTATTAATAGAACAGGATTTGAAACTTATGTTAAAGAAATAATGCCTTCTTATCACTTAAACAACCTTAATAGATTGTCGAACAGATATTTAAGGAAATGGCCACATGTCTTCTTTATATTATGGTATCAAGGCCCATTAAAGGCCCAAGTAGGTGCGCCCTGGCCCAAAAACAAGACCACATTTGAACTTGGTCTTGGTACAAACACGCGTCGATACCCTTTCACCAACACTTTTAGATAGGGATAAAGGTTACCGATAAAAGGCCTTCAGCGCTACCCACCACGCTTGGGCCGACATACCATCAGCAGGACCCATGCTGATACGGCGCACTCCTTCTCTTTCCTCTGTCACATTAAATGCAACTCTGAATGGTAGGGACGAACCATTTAATGC
>CATIWQ010021064.1:0-19372 GCA_949673415.1 Euphorbia schlechtendalii | reverse complement strand
ATTGAATTTATATTACTAGTTTAATTAGTTCAAGAAATTTTTTTTTTAGAATGGATTGTTTTATCTTATAATTTGGTATTTTACCGGACCGAACCGAAATATTTAGATTCGATCCGGACCGAACCTAATTCTATTCGGTTCGGTATTTGGTTCCTAAAATTTTAATTATTTGATTCTTGGTTTATTTGGTTCGGTTCTTGGACCGAACCGACCAATGCTCTCCCCTACTTGTGCAATTTATCTCTGGCCTGTAATTCTGTATTACCTAACACCTGTATCACCACCCCCACCCATACTCAATAACACAGGTGCTCATCCCTAATTCTAGAATAAAAAAAGAAAAAAAAACTGCTGCACAAAATATTTTCATGGGATTTCTGGCATATGGTCTTTTAACCATTAATTCAACACAATATAAATAAATTAGTTGTGCATTTCACAAATTCAATTTGCGAATGTCAGTTCATTGGATCACCACCACCTTGTTCATCTGACATATCTTGGCAGAACTCGCAAGTAACACTTGGAAGTGTCAAATGCAAGCAGCAGTCAATCCTGTTTTCGAGCCAACTGAGTCTCCTTTCAAAACTCAATATCCCGATATGCATGTTCCTGATATCCACCTCAGCCACACGCGCACAAGCACGCAGTAGAATGTAATAATCTGCATGGGCTGCATACGTCAATGCACCGTTGTCCTTCTTCCTTACATAATGAAGGTATTCAAACTTCTTGAGGTTCACTCTTGGAGGAATGTAATAGAACCTATTCTCTTCCATGTCTATTTTCAACCGCCTTATGGCTTTGTCTTTCCATGTTTCATCTGAATCTTCATTCTTCTGCTCTAACTTTTCATCTCCCTGTGAAGTATCGCAAACAGAATGGCTTTCGACTTTGTTCTCGCTGCTATTATTAGCTGCACTATCGATGCAGATATCAGCAGATGAGCTTTCGTGCCACCACTCATGAACTTTCTTCTTTTCTTCCAGATTTTGAACTGACACATCATCATTCCTTGGTCTCTTTTGGTTGAAAGGAGTGCCGCTTCGCATTCCTGCAGCTTCTTCTGCTGACACCACGTCCTGATATCAAACAATAGTCAACATGATATATGAATAGAACTAAGTCAAGGCCGTATGGATTAAACTAACATTTTGGAATGAAACGGAGATTCATCTTCATCATCGACACAATTGGAAATCAAACAAGAAATGGGCTAAAGCTACAAATTTAGAACTATATCTTGAGATACAATTGGAAGAACAGATCAAGATGGGTTAATACAAGTTTAGAACTTTATCTTGTAAAACATTAGTGATTTACCAAATTAGGATGTGTTTTCATAGTTTCAACCTTTTAACCCTTTTTTTTCAATGTGGGTATGGTTTTAATCAACGGTTGTAGAGTTTTCAATCAAGTGTTGACGCTAATACAACTCTACAAACATACGGCTAAACCAAGGTCATGTCAATTCAGTTCAACATATTTATAAATTTATACCAAAAAAAATTTACCTGAGAATAATGCCAAAGCAGAAGTTGTCCTATGGTCACGTTCCTTATACTGATGATACACAAATCACTCCCCAATTGTCAGTTAATCAAATTATAGCTCTAAGTCTCTAACCAGAAAATTAGTTGAAAAATTTTGACAAATTACACGCCAAATTAGTATGTAATACTGCGTGCCTTGCAATTACAAACTTAAGTTTGCATCAATTTACAAGCTTGAAGCTCCTACACTGTTGCCAAACAAGACAAACACCAAACCCTCAAATACCAAACTGAGTCTTATTGCCAGTACACGCACAACAACAATGTACTCAAACAAACGGAAATTACATTTGGAGTCAATTGCAATTTGAAGACAATCAAATGACATTTTCAAGAATTACTACAGGAGTTGTAAAGCCTAAGAGACTCGCCTAGGCATCTAGGTAAACAAACATCGTTCCAATTAGAGACTTAATGCTGGTTAACGCACACGTTTCTGGCATAGGCATCAAGATCATAAAACACCACAAACAGTAAAACAAGTAGCATGCCGTTATAAAAAAACAAGTAGAATGCCAAAAGCATAACAAGAATTTGAAGAACCAATATCAAAACATGTCTAATGCAATGTCACACAATTGTTTAACAATGGCACACAATTGAGAATGAAGATCAGAGAATCATTCACTTTATTATAAACCAACCCATTACCTTTGCATTCTGATAAAAATCCCATAGCTTTTCAATCAACTCTTCCTCATTATGATCGAGATGTGATGAGCCCACTCCAGCAAAAACCACATCCTTGCAGTATTTGAGATATGATGGTAAGTCCTTTGTGAATTCTGTAAGAGCATAAAAGCAAATTACAAAAAGAAAATGAACACGAGATTCTTAAATTAAAGCAATCATTTTGAGCTCTTCAGTAATTACCATAAGTAGTGACACCAATCTCATTATATGTTTCTTCTAGTTGGTTCAATAACTCTGTAGAATCAACCTGAGACGTTTGATCACATGATCGAAAACCAGGAACTTGTTCAGTGCCGCCTTTTTTTTCAGAGCTAAATGCCGAACCAAATTTACTTGTACAACTGGAAGAAGAGCAATTACGATTTGACAAACTCCTTTCCCACACTCCAAAACCATTTATATCATAGAGAATTCTTATAGTGACAATCAATATTGACATTACACAGGCACGGGTAGGAAGTCTCAACTCATTTGCTGATAACCACAAATCAGGGGGCATTGACCATTCATATATTCGACATGCAAGTGGAAGAACCTTTTCAACTGAAACATTAAGCTTCTTGAGATAGCGAGAAGCTATCTCATAAAAGTTCACAGGAGGTAAATGCAGACCTATAGAGTCTGCAATTGTTGCTGCCGTTTTCTCCAATCTTTGCACAGGAACTGTTTGGGAAGGCCTAAACATTAGACTTGGGTTGATATTACAAGCAGGGGACGAGAATTCAAAGCGTTTTTCAATTTCAACATGAGCTGCAAAATATGGAAGTTTTCCTTCAATTGACCACTTCAATATGTCAGTCGGCAAAATGGCTTCCCTAGCAACATGACAAGCCAAAAATGAGATAGCCAGAGAACAAGATAATGGAATTGTCTTCCTCAAATGCTTAAACCATACAATCACAGCACGCTCACCAACTGCATTACGGGGTTCATTTCGGTAAGTTGAATCAAGCCTACGCTCTGCCACTTCTCCTGTATTCAGACAAATAGTAATAAACATCCTATCAACTAACCAAAGCACATCTCATAAACACAATACAATGAAGAGCAATTTTTAAAATTGAACATGAAATGTAAAAATGTCAATTGTCTGAAATGGCAATTATATCAAACCATAAACAAATCCTTTTAACATTACTAACATATATAATTTCAAATTCAAAGCTAGAAGATGATACAATTGCAAATATTAAACAACTCTGACAGAGGTTAAAATTCAGAAGCAGTAACAAGCTATTCTGCTTACTTTGTGATTGAGTCTCAGATTGAAGCAAAACATCATCTGCCCAGCCATCCTTGAAAACCTCAGTACCAGCCAGAAACCTTAGCCAAACAGTGGAAGCCACACCACAAATCAAAGGCCGTACATTGAACTGGTCAACAAGAGCTTCGCACTGCATTTGAATCATCCATTGCATCCCCATCACATACCTAATTCGGACCTCGTTGTAATAATCCTCGTAGGTCAACTTCCCAGAGGCACCTAGACCGAAATCATCAGGTTCAGTAGGTCCAATTGAGTCTACAAACGGATAGCCATCGAAACAATCATCCTTCTCTTTCTTTACCCTGATGTTACTAGCGTCCATAGTGTCCTCTTCTCGGGTGTAGCGCCGGAAGCAGGTTTGAGGAGAAGGATTGACTTCCATAACAGACGCAAGCTGAGAGTTGCGGGTGAAATGTGCTGCGTTGAGGCCTTCCAGTTGGAAATAATCGTCACCGGTGACAATGTCCAATTGGGCGCCGCAACCTTGGCAGTAAAAGAAGCCATCGTCAGACTCGTCTCGACCGGAGTGGCCGCATCTTCCGCATCGCAAGGCTTCTTGACCGCGTTCCATGGGAAAGTTTGCAGCTCAGGGTTATTATCACCGGCGGAACCAGGGGTGGCGGCCGCCCTCCCTTTTCGTCGGGATTTCAATCTCCTTGATACTGGACTGTCTCCGGCTACAATGGTTACCACGGCCTAAGTTTGTATTTTTCTCGTGATTAAAAACCAAACATGAGTATAGAGATGAAGAGAAGAAAGGATTACTGTAAGTTTGAAGGAGAAGACGACGGCGGCTGTGCATTGTGACTGACTACATACAGAAAATTGTGTAAATAAAGGCCCAATTCAAATAAGCCCAAAAGAGTAAGTCCTTACCGATTGTATGAACGAATCAGAAAAACCACGCATTATTATCTCCAAGAGTACCAAACCGCAGCTGTGGCACCCGAAGCTACATTACAAGCCCCATCAACAATACATTGAGTTTAGTCCAGTCTTCCAGAGGTTTTTGCCAACTCACCAAGAACTCAATAGTGCGGGGAATTCTACAAATTAAGGACGGAGACTAGCAATTCTTGCAATCTTCCACAAACACTCTAATGGTGCTCCATTTAGAATAGACAAAAAAATAATTTCTACTACGTCATAACGATCAACAAGTTACACAAAATAATATTTCAGTTACAATCCCAAATAACGCAATGTTTACGGTTAAGGTTTAAATCCCACCAATCTTGCATATTCATGTTGAAGAAGCCTGGAAGAAAATGACGGATTCTCATCTCCTTGGGTAGTCTTCTGAGAATTTGAATAACAATTTCAGCTTGATTTTTGCAAATCCCACAAGTGAAGTGTCGTAGTCAATTGGATATCTCCTTGTCTATCCTCATAATTCATACTAATTTATTACATATCTCATTATATGTTAACTCATTGTTCACTTTTTCATTTGTGTACATTGACCCGCTGAAATCACGAAGACATCACAAATCCCGTGATGGTATAATATTGCCCACTTTGAATTAAATTCTCATTAATTTCCTTTTGGGCTTTAACCCAATATACATCATACCAATGATGAAATTCACCATGCTTAAATACGAAGATCATACCAACTTTCTTAGCATGGGAAATATTTATTTATCCAACATTCATACCCTCGAACAAATAATCATTGAGTCTCCCCTCTACCGATCGTCCATTCGTTCATTAACACCTTTTCTAACTGCTCTATTGCGTTGGAGGATCGAGTTACATGAAAAATGATGGTGTCATGGATTATTGGTGATCAATTGGTATACATGCCACCAGTGTTCAAGATTTCAAGGATTCATCCTCGTTACCGCTAACGTCGATGTATGATTCTGATACCACGTGATGGTGAACCAAGGAGACAATGGTAAGATATGTCCACTTTTGGGCTTAAGTCCTCATGGATTTGAAAAATTATATTGGAAACCAGGTCCCGACTCCTAATATAATTTCCCATAAAGTTGTTCTTGGATTTTAACCTAATATACTTCATACCAAAAGGATATTGTACATACTTATAAATCAAGATATTTTAAACTTTGTTAGTAATGTGAGATATTACCCAAAAATAATATATTCTATAAACAAATGCCCTCAAAATAAATATATTCTACAAACAAATGGAAACTCTTTATGACGTTTAAATTAATCAAAGTAAGCAATTAAGTGGCCATTGACTGTCTTTAATTGAAAGTCACTCCCCCTCTTCTCCTTTTCTTCTTCTTATTTTGAAATGAGCCTTTTGAAAATTAAGTTATTTTGCTTTTTATCCCGTACTAATAGTTTGATATTCACATAGAACAATTTGGAGTTTCTTTTACATAGGTAGAAAGGGAGAGATGACGATTACCTTTTCTTTTAGGTAAATGATATTAAATTATTAATCTACGTTCCAAATTCATTGGGTAGATCGGCAGATGATTTTTTTTCAATTGTTATTTATATAGTAATTGCAATGGATTATTTATTTCCAGTTGATTTTTTTTTATAGTAATTGCACTGAAGGTTAAAGTATATAACTTATTACTTCTAATTATTAACGGTAGAAATTAATGAAATATTATATTTCCTCTTGTGATGGCTGGCGAAGATTATACTATAGTCAATTTGCATATGAAGATGGATGATGAAGCAATTGGTTTACTTTTTAACTGGAAATTAACCATTGAATGTGAGTCAACAGCAAGAGAAAAATGGTAAACCAATCGATGGCTGGTTGACATGATCACATTTTGTGGTTTCAAGGCTCACTAATATGTGTTCTCCACTTATATATCTTAGTCCAAACTTTCTATGATGTTGAAAATGAAAAATCATATATAGCAATGATGTATCTATCCGAAATTACATTTACCGTGATCATTTAGGCATAAATGAGTGAATGAACCTTTTTCATAACTAGTGCTGATTTGTTATAATGGAAGCAAATATTACAACCATCCTTGTATGTTCAAAGAGTAAGATTATTTAAAATTTTAAAGATGCAATATTCACTCACAAAAAATTCAAAACCTGATTCCTATTTGTAGTTTATCGAATCCTCACAAAGAGCAAGACCAATTCCCAATTTCTGTTTGATTTAGTTTTATACATTCTTAGCTTGGCAAAAATAAACAAGAAATGAAGGCCCACTAATAAGTTCCACTTGATCTTGACACTCAAAAATCTCCTACTTTAAAACGTGTCACTTCACAAGGGAAATATATTCGACAAAGAAATGGAAACTCTCTTAAAAAAAAAATTGGTCATTAACTGTGTTTAATTGAAAGCCACTCCCCCTCTTCTCTTTCTTTTAATCGAGCCTTTTGATTTTATTAAGTTTTTTTATGTCTTTTTGAAAATTAAGTTATATTACTTTTTATCCGATAGTCTGATATTCATATGGAACAATTTGGATCTTCTGTAACATAGGTCTAAAGGGAGAGATCATGTTTACCTTTTTCTTTCAAGTAAATGCTATTTATCTATATTTCGAATTTATTAGGTAGATGATTCCTTTCCACTTGTTATTTATATTGTAGTTGTGTTGGTTTATGCATTATTTTTAATTTGTTTTGTATATGGGAATTGCACTGAAAGATAAAGCATACAAGATACTACATTTTTTATACAGTAGCAAATTTATTATACAGGAAAAAGTTTACATTTTATTAAAAAAAACTAACCTAATATGAAATATTTGGATTAATTTAGTTACGAATGTTGCTTTTTTATTTTGGTAGAACTGAATGTACGCCGATAAATGATGGGAAATTGGTAGAGAGGACAGATGCCTAAATTTGTCTGACTCATATCTCTTAGTCATCCGACAAGTGGGGCTCTGATTCTCTAATTTCATTTCTAAATATTACTCTGTCACTTTGCTTCCCATCTCAAACAAACCATAATGCACACTCAATTCACGAAGGCTAATGGGTTCCAGAATCTTTTACTCAATCAAAACCCACTTCCATGTTGTTCATTTTGATTTCATCTGTGATCACACTTTTAGGGTTGTTAGTTTTTTCTGTTCCTTTCTCTTTGGTCTATTATCCAGGCGTTTCTTCAGGTGACCAAATCCCTGATTTGTTTTTTTTCCAAAATTCTCCAATTCATTATTTTAGACTTAATGGGTTTGTTCAATTTTTGTGCAGAAATAAAGAAAGTAGAAACCTTTACGAGAATGAGTCTATTTCCGATGAAATTTCGCACAGACAACACGAAAATAAAATATGTTCAAGTTGCAGTAGCCATTCGGAGATTGAAGAACAGAGTATTAGTAGCAGCAGCAGCAGTAGGTATGATTATTGGTCTGAAAAGGGCATATCCAAATTCTTGGAAGAACCAACAACGTTGAGCTTTCGTGTCTATGACCCCAATTTAGGTTCATATTTTAGTGGTCTAGTTCCAGTTTTTGATATGCAGAAAGTTGAATTGGATCCTTCAGAAACAGAGGATTCTTTCCAAAGAAATATGGCTGATAAAGATGATGATGATGAGGTAGTGGTGAATTTAGAGGAAGAAGAGGAGCCTAAATTCATTGTTGAAATCATCTCTGATGGGGAGGGTTCTATTATTGATAATGGGATAGTTTCTTCCGACAAGGATTTCCGAAACTATGAATATGAAACAGAGAAAACAGAGGATTCTGTCGAAAGTTCGGTTATTGATTATGTTTTGGAGGAAACTGATGATTTAGACAAAGCGAGTAAGCCATCTAATGAAGTTCAATCACTCCCAGAATGTGTTGCAGAAGAGGTTTCTGTGTGTTCAAGAGATGTTTCTTTAACTGATTCGACGAACAATGGCGTTTCTGGTGTTGGAATTTTAGATCAAGAGCCCAAACCTGAAACCATTGTTTTTGAGGAGAAACAATACGATAACAGAGAAATGGAAACTACAGATTCAGATGAGGAATACATTGAATTACACCTGAACAAGCATAATCCACTTTTGTTCGAAGACGAAGAGGAAACATCATCCAGTGACGAAAACCAAGGAAGTAGAGAATCATTTGATGAGAAAATTTCAGAAAAATCAGAAGATTCTTGTTGTTTCTATGAGGAGGATTTTGAAGTCGAAAACGAAGCAGATGACTTGGTTGAACACGAAGACTTGATACACCAGCTGAAAATGGAGCTGAAACTAGCAAGAACTGGAGGCCTTCCTACAATTCTCGAAGAATCAGAATCCGAAGAGTTGGAGACTCCGAAATCCATTATTCAACAGCTCAAACCAATGAAGATCGATGATCATAAACCCGATTATAAACATATCCTCGAAGGGATTCGAAAAGTCTACAGAAATTACTCCGATAAAATGCGAAAATTGGACATTCTGAATTTCCAGACTATGCATGCTCTTGGTAAGTTGATTTCAATAACTAACTATATTTTATATTTTTTAATAATTCAAAGCCTTTCTTCCGAGTATCATACACGAATCATTCTGCAGAAAATTGTTTTCCCAGGATTTGAAAAACGATATTGTGATAGGTCTCCATCTACTTTATTTTATGATTGTTCCATTCCATTATTAATTATATTGATAAAGTTTCAATTCGAGATGCTAAATTTAGCGGTAAGTCCATATCCCTTTCTTTATTTACAAAAACCCCCACCTTTTTGCATTTGAACTACAGGCTTACTAGAGATTCAAGGCACAGTCGATTTCCAAAGAGCTAGAAAATCTTGTTCGGTTCCGGCAATAGTCTCACTTCTCTCCCAGAACTTATGGCCATGCAAAGGCAGTGCGGTGATCGAACCAATGAGAAAGGTTATTGATGACATGGATAGAGATTTTGAGAGTGTATATATCGGACAGCTTTGCCTATCCTGGGAAATGTTGCATTGGCAATATACGAAAGCGCTAGAATTGCAGAGTTCTGTACCCAAAGGTTCCCATTGTTTTAACCAAGTAGCCGGCGGGTTTCAGCTTTTTCAAGTGTTGGTTCAAAGATTTTTGGAGAACGAACAATTTCAAGGTCCAAGGATCAAGAATTACATCAACAATCGATGCGTTCTTCGCGATCTTCTTCAAATTCCGCTTCTTAAAGGTAATTAAGAGCAAACTTACAAGTCTATTTACAATTTCGAGGCATTGACATTGTGCAAATTGCAGATGACAGTTCAAAGGACAAAGGGAAAAGAGGAAACGAAAGCCGCGAAAATGCAACTACAAGCCAAATGCTAGCAGCCATCATCGAACAATCGATGAAAATCTTCTGGGATTTTGTTCGGACTGATAGAGAAGAAACCAATGCACTCTTTCAAAGTCATGTGAATTCCCGTTCTATCCTTGAAGAACCCGTAGATTTAGAGCTACTAACGGATGTTCGAAATGATCACCAAAAGGTATATAAACATATAGTCTTTGCTAAAATTGAAAATCTAATCCACTTGGTTAGCTTATGAATATGTTCTTCTAATTATTAGTTAACGTTGAGATGATGCAGAAGGAGAAAAGGCTGAAGGATATATTAAGAAGGGGAAAATGCATAGCGAAGAGGTTAAAGAAACGAAGGGAAGAAGATAAAGGAGTGCATCAGACATTGTTGATAGCTCAAGTGGAGCTTAAATTGGTAGCAAAAGTGTTAAATATGTCAAACTTGACAACAGATAAATTAATTTGGTGCCATGAAAAGTTAGAGAAAATTAATATGTGCCATAGAAAAGTTGTTGTAGAATCCTCATTTTTGCTCTTCCCTTGTTAAAAAGGTCACAAACGATAATGCTTGATTTTCAAAAGGGTTATGTCAGCCGCATAAATATAACATGTAAAGTTTGTTTAGTTCTAGTGTTTACAACAGTGTACCTTTTAAAATAAAATTTTATGAAATACAAGCCAATTTTGTATGATAGGGAAATTAAATGAGTGTGTAATCATGTTCATAAAATAGCAGTGGTGTACTTGGCAAGAATTAATTTACTTGGTGTGAATGTTGAATTTGCACCTTGAATTTCATAGGCCTTGCCATTAAGGCCTGATAGCTATTTTATATGGGAAAAAAATCATTTGTCCCAGATGATATCCCTATACCTGTTCCCTCAGTTAAAATATGTCACGTGTCAACTTTTATTATATTTTAATAATTATTCATTTCTCTCTCTTACTTTTTTTAATTAAAATATAATAAAAGTTGATATGCCACATTTTTTCCCCTTACAAGTACTTTACATTAACTGTGATCTGAGGGGCTATGTAAGGGCCTTTTTCATCAGCTTGGACCACATGTAGCAAATTACTCGTAGTGTCGCCCAATTTTCTAATTTTAAGAAATTGACCATCACCGGGTAATGGGTATCATACGGTTTGAGTTAATTTCAGAGTTCCATTTTCCTTTAGAGTGTTTCCTGAAATTGGCTTATATATATATATATATATATATATATATATATATATATATATATATATATATATATATATATATATATAAGTAGTTGAAGCGTTTGACAAAATGGTTTATTAAGAATTTATAAGTTATAGAAATTATGAAATGATCAATAATGAGATATATGTTCATAAGAAATTTTTCATTATGATACAATATATTTATCTTTTATTAGGTCAAACATAGCTCATAAGTTGCAAAACTTACTTTACAACATTTATCTTATCATGCAATGTTTCTAAGTCGAGATATAACATGGCAAATTATTTATTAGATAAAAAGTGATTTTTAAATTGTCTTAAAAAATTTATAAGCATTGGGAAACACGATGAAATTATAAAGTTAAAGTCTCTCCAACCTATCTTTAGATCTTGTTATTGTAAATGAGGATTATAACCAAATCTATCATTTTCAAAAATTATTGTTTTAATCATAAACGCAAGATTATCAATTATATCCTAATTTTGTAGTATCCGTGCATACAAGTCTTCCTTTTTTCAGTGACTTGGATACTCATAAGAGTCACACATATGTACATATTGTGTCAATCAGAATTTATTTAATCAACTGTTCTGAAATTTAAATAGGCGTCTCTCTCTTAAAAGCAGTGATGTCAACATTATATGGTGATTTATTATATTTATCCAATTATGCATTTTCTTCTATATATCATGACATTTATTATAAGTGTATGATTCTTGCATGATAAAATAAAAAATTTTCTTCTATATATCATGCCATTTATTATAAGTGTATGATTCTTGCATGATTAAATAAAAAAAATAACTGAGCATGATTTATCTCCAAAATGAATATTGAAATACATAGGAATTTTTCGAAATCAGGTCTTTAATATATATATATATATATATATATATATATATATATATATATATATTATTTAAGTAATGATTTATGCTTTCATATATATATATATATATTTATAGAGGGTTTACGTTTTCAATTATAAACACTTCGTTAATCTGAAATAGAAGTCCTATTGATTTTATTTTGTCCATTTTATAAGCCATATAGATTATTCATTTTTTTTCTAATTTACTCAAAAATTAATTAGGAGAGAGATAAGATATTGGTGGAATACTGTTCATGAGAATTTACATTTCTTATAAGTCTCTTTAGCTTTTTTATATTTTTTTATTTATAGACTTTTTTTTATTGTATTCTCAGTTTTGAATTAAGTATAAAGATGTAGATGGTAATTTTAGTCATGGTGTAAATTTTTATTATTTTGATTAAATGCTAGATGAACTAAGGTCCTGTTCTCTTCAACTTCTAAAACCTGAACTGAACTGAAATTAATGGACCTGAACTGAACTTAATGAACCTGAACTTAATTGAACTCAATAATAAATATATTAATTATTAAAATAATAGTAAAACCCATTAAATATAAAAATAAATAAATTATTAATAACCATTACAAATAATATTATTAATAACTACCAATATAAAATAATTAACAAAACAATTTTAATACCATTAATAATAAAAAAATTTATAATACGTAAATTCATTTAATTAAAATTTTGCTATTCAAATAATAATTATTATTACAACTACACGTAGGTTAATAATAATTATTATAATATATTATATTTTGGACTAAATTATCATTTATTATTGGATTACAAAAACGTAATAGTTATCTTAATTAATAAATATTTTTATTTTATTATTCCATATCACATTTTCTAATTAATTAATACTATGATTATAAATAAAAACATAATTACATTATAGTTATATTAATACTATTATTATATCAATAACACCAGTAATTATCACTATTTAAAAATTATTTTACTATATTTATAATCAATATTAACTACATTAAATAATAATTATTTTTTTATATTAATATTTTTATCATTGTTCTTCTTTTTATTATTATGACTATTAATTTTTATTAAAGATTAATTAGAATAATCATTATTAAAATTAAAATTTATGGACCTAAACTGAACTGAACTTAACTTAACTTAACTTAACTGAATTTAACTGAACTTAATGGACCTGAAATGAACTTAACTTAACTGAACTTAACTGAATTTAACTGAACTGAACCAAATTAAAGGTGAAGGTGAAGAGAACAGAGCCTAATAGATATTACTAATTGATTAATGCTCCCACGTTCAAAAATAATTGTCAGCACATCTTTTCATCATTTTTTAACTATAATTTTTTACATTTTTAATTATTTTATATATGGACAATTGGTAATTTGAAATCATTACTTAGGTGAAAATGCTTAAAGACAAATATAAAGGAAAAAAGACCGGGCATGAAAGTTCACATTAAATTGCAGCAGTCAAATTTCATGGCTTGAAAGTTTTGGATTCAGATTTTGTTACAAAAGCTCAAAAACCTATCTCCCAACTACAAAACCTAATTATGTTAATTGATTAAAATTAAACTACTCCTAAACATAAACTTGCAAGCTAATTAATCAAGTCGAATATAGTTAGTAATCAATCAACATTGATTTAAACTATATGTACTTATACAAAAAAGATGATACCGTCTTCAAGTATAGCACTGAGTTGTGGAAAAAGCACTTGAAGACATTTGATCCGTTTGAGATGGCGACGAAGAATCCCACGCTAAATTCGGTTTCCAATTGCAGCCATCCTCAATATTCGTTGGTAAACTGAAAGGAATTGCAACAGAACGGATTCCGTCCCACTGACCATCAAAATGCTTCAGTGTCATATTTTCTTCTCCGCCATTATCACCATTAATGATTTGTGGCAAGATATTATTGAGTAAGAATCCACCTTTGTAACTCTCTTGCAGCCCCGAGCCGAAGTCTATGCTACTCTCATTGGGTCCAAGCATAGAGGAAGACATGTTCAAAAGCATAGAAGAAACATCAACTGTGCATCTTGATGGAGCTAATGTTTCGAGCGGTGAAAAGAAGCAATTCCCATTTAAATCGGTGTTCGGAATGGGGAGATGCTGAGGATGTAATTTTGTGGACAAAAATGGGTTTAAAATCTTGTAGGAGGAAAAATCTTGAGGGGAGAAATCAGTATCAGGACAAGTAGGAGACTGTTGTAAGCAGTTGAAGTAGTTGTTGTTAAACTGCATACAAGCAGTGGAATATTCTGTTGGTAGTGAGCCTAACTGTGTGGGTTTCGTAAGTAAAGAAGAAGAAGATGAAGCTAATGGTTCGGTTACTAAGGGTGAAACCCAAGATTGAGAAAGAGCTCTTTGTGCTGTGGAATTGGTTTTCTTGAATATTCTGCATATTGCCCATGAATCCTGCAAAAAAAATAAAATGGTTCATTTTGTGCATATCCTTGAAATCTACTAAATAAATAAATAATTTCAACTCACTGTGTTACTATATAAGTACATTTTTTTGTTATATGATTTATAAATTTTCGCATGGAGGGTGAAGATTTGTTTAATCTCTCTCCATCGAAAAATTATTCTTATGGATTTGAGAGACAACTTTTCTCTATAGTGCAACAAAGAAGTACAGAGATTTTTATTTTTTTGTTGATAAGATGAAGTACAGAGATTTTAAATCCTTAAAAGATAGTACAAAGTTGTAGGTTAGGTTTGACTCACGTTGATCATAACTCCACTTTACTCCAAAACTACAAAGATACATAAAGATAGCTTACATTGGGAGGAATAGTAGTTTTGTCCATAAATCTTTTGGAAGAAGGATCAGTGATAGAAGGCAAGCGAAACTCATGCATCATCCAGTCAGTTTTAATGCCTTTGGCAGCTCTTCCTTTGTAGAAAACAAGTGATTTTTTCAATCCAATGCATTTGTTGCCTTCTGACGAGTAAATGGGACGATCTGTTCCTGTTGCTTTCCAAAACCCAGCACCTGTTACTCTGTTTGGCCTTGCACTATTCCTGTACTTTCTGTCCCTTGGACAGTAGAAATACCACTCTCTTTCCCCTGTCATCGCCAACTCTGCACCCAAAAACAAACACACACTTATCAATAATTAATCAGATAAAATAATATTTTGCTTTGTTTTTTTGAACTTACTGGGTAGATCCCATGGATCATATTTGTAGATGTCAAGTTGCTTAATAAGTTCGATTGAAAGAGGTCGTTGTTGAATCTTTCTCTTAAGGTAGAACCCTACTAGCTCCTCATCTGTTGGATGAAATCTAAATCCTGGCAACATGATTTCCTCCATCTTTTCTACTTCACTTCTCTCCTCCATTCTTTTTGCTATATATTTAAGTAAAGACTACTTTTTTATGCTCTTTTTTATAACAATAAACCAGAAAGGAAACAAACTCAGAAAAGAAAAACTGGAAATCTGATGTGGTTAGCTAAAAGGAGAGGTTGAAAAGTTTCAAACTTTGAAGCAAACCCTAAAACTAACAAGTGACAAACCCTAGTGAGAGAGAGAGAGAGAGAGTTGAAAATGAAATGGGTTCACTTAATTTGAAGGCAATATATGCTTCCTGAGAAGGGGTCTGACTCCGAAGGATCAGCCGCCTTTTGAGGTGACTTTTAAAGTAAAACAACAAGAAGAAGCTAATCGGCAAAGCTCTTTTTACGATTACAACTACCAATAACTACTTATGTGCAAGATTTTGGATATTTTTCTAGCTTAATGCATTTAAACTATAATAAGATTTCAATTATTCCTTGTGAAAATGCACTAATTTTCTCATTAACATCACATGTCATTTTCTATCATTTTTTAATTCATTCAACTTTTCAAAAATATTATTTCTTGATATTTCTTTCTCTAACCATAAGCTAACATATTACCTAAAAATGGTAAAATGGTACACTCTTCACAAGTTAATCGGTTTATTTGGAATTTTTGAAAGTTAAAAATTACATTTGGTATTTAAGGCTACATTTGGTATTTAAGGCTAATTTCAGAGATGCTAAACATATTTTAATAGTTTAATTTCTTACTAATTGTACCTTAATTAGACCATGCACTTTGAATTTTTGTTTAATCTAAGTTGAGGAATCTCAAGAAACCACAAAAATCAGCAATTTTATTGGGATACTAATTAGTATGTTTATTTTATTGATCACCATTAATCCCATGAATGTGTTTTTCAAAGGCCATTCAAATCAAGACAAGCCAAACTTGATATAATATAATGTTTTGTAATGATCTTTGTTTGAGTAATTAATTGGTAAGTGGACCGGACCAATTTCCGATACAAAAGCTCAGAATTATATATTGAGATTGTGAGAAGTGGTTTAAGATATGATGAATATTAAAGTAATTTAGAATCTCTCAGAATCCTAAATTCAGTTTCTATTCCATTCCCCACAGCTTCTATTCCACTGAACTTGTCAGGGTCTTTATTTTGATTTATTTTGTGCACACTGACTCTTCACAGCTATAAACCCTAAAGGGGACCACTTGACTTATTTACGCAGTGTTAGAGCATCTTAGTGTTGAACCCTTGGTACTACTAATCAATATTAACATAAACCCATCTGTCCACAATGGTTGTAAATTATTGTTGACTGTTTTCTATGTGATACTTCAAGTAAAATTACTACAGTTGACTTTTAATTAACTCGTGTGTCTATAAATTGTACATGTATTTTGACCATATGTTATTTAATTAATTATGGTAAAAGAAATATGAACCAAGATAGTATATGTGTACACAGGTGAAATTTTGTGAACCGTCTAAACATAATACTAGGATAGTTTGGTGTATATTGACTTGTTGCGGTTTCTGTTGAATATTTTGTGGTACATTTGTAATAATGTCTGTGCAAACAAGTTGACTTAGAGATTCACATTTCCATTGGAGGTTGTTGTGTGACGAACGGTCCAGGAAGCTTATTTCTTGTATACAAACTTTTTGACATAGATTTGGTTATTTTGATTGAAATTTACTATAGAAAATCAGAGAAAAAACTTTATGTAGAATTATTAAAGGGTAATGATATTTCCCATCACATTTTTACACTTACCGTCTCGCTATGATTCCTTATACGCCTTTCTTATTTAGTTATTGAAAAAAATTAGTAATCTTATTACCGTCTTTATTTACATTACACCACTTGTGATTATTTATATGTCATTTATATTTATTTATCAAAAAATCATATTTCATCCAATTTAAAATAAATATATATATATAAAATATTTTGAAACAACAGTAAATCAAATGTTATTATAAAAAAACAAGTAAAAAGAATGAACTAAAATGTTACCGTATAATTGTATTGTTGAGGTTGTACAATATTGAATTAGATAAAAATTCTTATATATTCTAATCAACAACTTTTCTCATTCATAAATACTCACATCTCTTTTCTGAAACCACATTGTTGGTATGTGGGGAACTGAAAATTTTGTTTACAAGGTCTTGTTCTTTGTACCACAGTTCAATTTAGTTCAGATCACTTCAATTCAGTTCAAGTCATACCATTCATAATGTTTATTTTCCTATATAGAATTTTTATACTTCTCCTAATCTATTTTGTTAAATAATTGATTTTTTAATTACTCAAGGTTTGTATTTTTGTAATTATTTTATATATTTATTTTTTTGTTTTAATTAAATATATTACTAATTTAATTTAAAATCAGATATATTATAATTCTAATAAATAAGGAAATTTCGTAATTTTAAGATTCACGTATAATACTTTATCCGGTTCCTAATATTTGTCATTTTAAAATTTGGACTTTGGTTTTTAATATTTGTCATTTTAAAATATCAATGCACCATTTAACAAGATTTTCCTAATTTACCCTTGTATTAATTAGGAAAGATATTAAGTGTGGATTAATTTATAAGTTGGTAATAAAGAAGAGGGATAATTTTATTATAAGTAAAAGGGTTAAAATAGTCCTTTTATAATGCATTGAATGTTTTATTGATTTTGATGAAAATTCTAAAACGACAAATATTAAGAACTGAATGGAGTATTAGTTTTATTAAATAAGGATATTTTAGTTTTAATGAGGGCGGTAAATGTGATTAGGGAGCGACGAATAGTGATCCAATTGTTAAAGTGTATTATGTAAAATTATGGGAAAAAATCAATCATTTTAAGAGGGCCTTAGAAACCTCAATCTCATTGATTAGTCCTATTAATTGAAAAGGAAAAAATAAGAAAATTTCTTAATTTCATAAATTTATAGAAGATCGTAACAGTAATTAATTAGGAGATATTAAATGTATTTAACTATAAGGATACAAATCATAGTGAAAAGAATCTTACTGTATTAACTATGATCCGATTACTTCACATGGCTGACTCTTGGGCGGTTAAGTGTAGTACAACTAAGGAGTACTACTTTTTTAACGACAGCTGACTCGTTTATTTGAAAAAAACAAACAACAAAAAAACTAGATAAGACCAGTTAATGCGACCCTTTTAAAATTGTTCATTACATCCAAAGCTTTTTAACTTGAGATCTCTTGTACAATGTTCATAAATTTTACACTTAAAAGTGATTTTATCGTTTGCTCAAAATTTCTTGGAGATTTCAAAAAAGAGATTAGAATAACTGAGTATCATTTATTGTTGTAAGAAGTTAGAAACAAGTTCTTCTGACTTTCAAATCTTTTTCATAAAAGAGTTAGAAATATTTGTTTGATTTGTAACAAGATTTTGTGAATAGTTCATTAAGTGAATGAGGGTATGTCATTGTAATAGATTACTTTGTAAAATGTTTTATTCTATGTATTTGGATTTTTTGAGAGACTAAATACCAAACTCAAAATCTCTCACGTTCGCTTTGAGAGGTGTGCCAATTAAGATATATCTAACTGATATTTTGTAAGATTCGTGTTCTACATATGTGAAAGATTTTTATAGTGGATTCAACAGTAAAGATGTATTTTGGAGAATTGATGCAGTCTGAAGGTTGAAATTTATCATGTTGTTTGAAGATGTAGAAATGTGTGTTAATTAGCAGGCAAAAGTCAATTAAAGTACCTCTTATTTTGTGGGCTTTGGAAAGCAAAGTATAGAATTCCTCAATTTTTCTTGCTTTTTGGTATAGCTACGTGCACAAGATTAATATGCATAGAAGCTATCAGTTTCCATGAAAATAAGAACAAAACTGTCTCAATTTCATAATTTGAATTATTACACAAGTACTTAATATAATTTATTTAGTACCTAAAGTACATTATAAATTTGCTAAGTGGTTGGTAAGCATTGAATAAAAGGGTAAATGAGGGGGTGAGAGAGTCAAAAGGGCAAAACTTGGGGACTACAAATATCAGTGAAAATACCAAAATGTAGCCCTCGGTTTGAACTATTTTTGTCTGGTTGATTGACCTTGGGTTTCTTACCCCCAAACGTGTGTCTAAAGCTTTAAATGATTTTGAGTCAAACTCTTCAAAGTTCAAACCCCAACCTCCCATACCTCTCTCTTTATACGAGAAATATTAACCTCTCACTTCACCCTAATCTCTTTTGCATCTCCACCCTTTTTCTTTATTTGTTGATGTTTA
>CATIWQ010021032.1:0-37947 GCA_949673415.1 Euphorbia schlechtendalii | reverse complement strand
AAAAGTTTATCAATGAAAATACATGAATTTAGTTAATATGCATGATTAATACTTATTAATTAAATTCATGTATTTCATACATATTCACATTGTAGAGATATAAACTACATACTCTATAAATTAATAATTATTAATTTACATGATTAATTAATACCTCGCTAAATTAATCAAATTTCATGGTCCTAACATTATTAATTTATAGAGGTTTGACTATACGTTGAACCCAAGTCATTAGTACTTCATAGTACTTAAACATTTTGGGAATAACAAACTGTATGGGATAGTAAATTTAATTGAGTACTAAGTATACTCTTAATTAATGAAGTGTAATTGAGTTTGCTTTGAGAAAAACAACTCAGTTTACTGAGTAATTAATTAAGTTACGGCTTAGAGTAGGAAAAGCTGAACTGTGCTGAGTACTATATAGTTTAAAAGGATATCAACTTAGCTGTGCTGAGTTAGCTATTATTAATTAAAAGCTATATTATTTGACACTTAGAGAAATAAATGACACATGCGCTACTAACATCTTCTATGAGAAACAAAATATACCTTTTATACTTTTCAGGTTAAAAAACGCTGAAATTAAAAAAGATATTCCTGTGGTCCTCACATTCAAAAAGGGTGTCAGTACGAAATGTTAGAGATTCCTCACTAAAATCCAAGATAAAAGGAATCCTTTGACATTGTTTCTAATGTCTCCACGCACCTCTGCAAATGTCAGCAATGTCTACCAATCTAAAGATTCCACGTTGCATTTGGCATGCCTCTCTAACAGATCGATTTGCTTGAAGATAAATGAGTTTTTTCCATTGGAATTTTACCGCACATCAACATTCGATTTTCTATCTCTAAACGTCCTAGAATTTATCTCCAACGGAAAGATTCAAAACATATGAAGAGAAGAGAAATTGAAGAACTATTAGGATGAAAAGTTTGCAATAGCTACTTTGTAAAATGTAAAGTATAAATAGAAGACTGAAGTAGAAGTTCAAACTTGGTGAATAACCTTGAATTTCCTTAAGAGTTGAAACTTTAAGCAAATACTCCCAGCTTCAAGAAATTCCAATTCAAGCAATCAGCAAACAACCATTGTCAATTTGTTTGTAATAAAGAGAATCACTCTTAGATTTAACATTGTAAGGATTCAATAGTTTATAAGTTCAATTCAGTTTGAAACTTTTTTTTATCAAATCTAAGTGTCAGTTTGTGAAGGGTGCCCAAACTGAGTTGAGTGGTAGTTAGAAAGAAATGTACTTTCTGTAAAAAGTGTCTACTCACTGTAAAGGCTGCTCTACCAAGTAAGGAACAAACACTACTGGATTTAAGTTCAGAGTCGGGGCCAAACCAGGATAAAACTAGGTGTTGAAGTTCTAACTTTCGCATTAGCTTTTATCATGTTCATCTCATACATCATTCTTTTTGCATTTATCACTTTTGCTTAAAAAACCAATCCGTGCGTAGTACAGTATTCAACAAGCGATTGAAGATAAACTGTTGATAAGTGTATAATTACACTTATTATCTTGATATTTTTATTAATAAAATGATATGGTTTAGAGTCATTTTATAATTCATATAAAATATTTCACATGGTATGTAGTTGTTTTTTATGCAAAAGCAGAAGCTAGGTGAATCTTGGGAGTGAAATGATTAAAGATAGAATTCTATGCAAAAAGAGTGAAAAAGGTGCAAAAAGACACGTGGAATGGAAAGAATTAGCTTAGGATCGAAGTTGCCTAAGATCGGTAAAGTTGTAAAGAAGAATCATGAAGAAAAGCATAAGTCACAACCATGTCACGATCATGATTTCTCTTCAAGATTTGACAAATCACGCCCGCTACTACCTATCATGATCACGACTTATCATTCTTCACAAGCAGTCAGTTACCAATTCACATTCACGATCGTGATATAAATGTCACGTTTGCGAGTCGGTACTGGTTTAACTAACTCTTCTCAACTTATAACTACCTGATAAGAACGATCAACCTCCATCAACCACCATCAACTGTTAGACGAAAAGACACCTCTTAGAGACAATGAACCATGAAAATGTGTCTTTCCATTGAAGATAAGGATGAAATCTTGCACCCAATCACATGAAGATGATACCTTTCATCAATGGACATGATTGTTCGTTCGGAAAAACACAACCTTTCACACATTATAAATAGAGGTTCAAATCAACCAATTTAGTGCAATGTATGGTGGTGAAAATCAATAGAGCATATGATATATGATAGAGGGTAAAAGTTATATAGATTTCCCTAGTTCAAAGTGTTAGAGAGAAAAATGTATCAATGATTCGATTCTTGTTTCAATCACTAGATTCCTCCACAAATTCAAGCGATTGTTGTATGAGTGTGATTGCAATGCACTTATCAATAAAATTTTCTATTCTTCAACATTCATTTGTTCAATATTTACAAAGAATATCATCCTAGAGGAGGTTCTATACAAGTCGAGATCGAATTCAAAGCAGATGCATGAATTGCGGAAATTGACGACTCCAATTAAAGAGTGGATACTCTTTGATCAACTTTAGCTTTCACTTGCATATACCTTACAACTTTACTTTGTTTTTTCCTTATACTTCTAATTCGAAGTTTATGATATGTCTATGTGTCATAACGAGTATTTCGTCTTGCGTCACTTATATCAATAAAGTTATATGCTTTTGAGTTGACTTTAAGAGTAGTTTCGGGGTTAACAAGATAGTGTATAATCACTGGATCTATGATTAAAACATTGTTTAGTGAGCTAACATTTTTGGAGTAGTAACTTGCTAAATATGGCTATGTGAGAGCGACCCGTACTAAGCATAGTATTGCTGTTATCCAGGTTTTTATAAGTGTTATAATTCGTTTACCTTAGATTTGGAAAAGTCATTTCATGTGTTGCTCTGCGGTGAATTATAGGATATTTGAGGGTCTAGAAATCGAGTTTGTTGAAGTTATATAGTGCGTAAAACATTCTTGATTACTTTGCATATTTTACTCTACTATACTTGTTCTTAGGGAATATCTATATGCTTTGCATCTAATCTGTTCATGCATTTGTCCATTCTTCAGTCTACAATTCAAAACCCTTAACTTATTTTATTTTCTTTTGTTCCGTAACTCTGGCTGATCCTTAGAAACGAATTCCTTCCCTGTGGGATCAATATCTTTTAAAATTACATCCAACTGTATACTTGTAGTTATCATCATTTTTCTATTTGATAAGAAAATTGACAACACCTGTTCATATTTAGAACTTTTATATTATCAGTAGAAAAGTGGAGAACAACAGTGCCATCAAAGTTGAGCAGTTTATAACTTTTTAGACCCGCTCAACTTAGCTTAACTCAGTACGCATCTAAAAACTGAACTTGGTTAAAATATTTTTATAAATTCAAAAAGTAACCAAGAGCTGCATTCACCCCCCTCTGCTGTTGTTTATAAGCTATTTAAGGACCAAAAAGTAGTGTAGAGCCAGTGCTCAACTTTTAGACTAATCATCTTTGAGTTAAAGATCCATAAATGGCTTACAACAACTTCAGTTTGGATCAGGACAGACAATGCTCCTGAAGGAGGGAATGTCTATTACTAGGTCACCGTTGTTTGATGGTAATCATTACACATTTTGGAAAAATTGTATGAAGAACTTTATTCAATTGCAAAGTATGCAAGCATGTCTCGTTATAGAGCTTGCTAGTGAATTCCTATTGTAATGAGGAATGGGCAACATGTTCCTGTCGATCTAGAGGATTAAGACCATGTTGATCTCAGGCTTCTCAAAGAGAATGTCGCAGCAATTAATCACTTACACTATACTTTAGATCTTACTAAATTCAACAGGGTCTCGGGCTACAAGAGAGCATAGGAAATTTGGAAGAAGCTGGAGATTAACTATGAGGGGACTGGTAAGGTCAAGGAGTCCAAGATCAACCTCATGTTGCGAGAGTATGAGATGTTCTAGATGGGCGCTAGTGAGGGTATTCAGGCCATGAATACCAGGTTCATTAACATCGTTAATGAATTGAAGCATCTTGGTAAGAGTTCAGTAAGCAGGAGTTGGTGAAGAAGTTTCTTTGCACTCTTACCTTAGAGTGGGATGCTAAGAAGAGCGCGATCGAGGAGGCTCATGATCTAAAGACCTACAACTATGATAAGGTGATAGGCACCTTGCTGTCTTAGGAAATGAGCTTGAGGAAATATACTGATGACTCTAAAAGGAGTAAAGGCAAGGAAAGAGAGGGTAAAGCCATTATCATGAAAGCTGATTCCTTTGACGAATCTACAAGCTGTGATTCTGATGAGCAAGTGGCCCTTGTAGACATTTTATAAAAAAATTTAACATTCACAATATATTAAACCTTTAAGTTAACTTATCTTTCTAAAAAAAAACCCTAATCATATTTCAATTATACCTTCAGAAGATTTCCTTAGTGGAGTAGTGAGAACCCGGCCTTATACCCTTTCTGAATGCTTATGGGTAATGGCCATGCTCTAGTAACATCTCAAAACACATCTTGGACTTCTCTAAAGACATAATGAAAAGGTTATGGTGTTTGTTCTTTTTAGATTATTATGATAGAGATTGGTTAAGCTTGGCTTAATATGATTATGAATGTTAAGGAAAGTGTTTAGTTAAACATAATGAGTAGAGGAGTAAAACAAAAGACTATTCTTCAAGAAAGAGTTCGTTCTTATTTCATCTGATAATACATTCTTATATATTACAAAAACAAAAGCAAACAAAATAAAAATTACAACATTTCCAAAGCTAAACTATTACATTTTCAAAGTATCCACATGTCTCATTTTTCTCATCTTCTTATGCCACTTCACTTATTAATTTATTACATGTTGAAGAGTTATCATACATGATGCCATCTCTAGGCACGTGGTAAGTCTTATCTTCTCATCCTTTTATTTTGTTTTATCCCATTTGTTTCACATGTCAAGCAAATGGGTCTTCCTTTTTTGAACAAATCTTCTCATCATTTGGCCCGAGTAGTAGTTCACTTGGCCCATCATCTATTATCAACTTTGGTGGCTTTGGCCCATAGATTCTTTTATATTGGGCTAGAGTTTCTGGGTTATGTTTATGCTTCTTATCCATAATTCTTCTTTGCATATAGATCAAAGTCTGATTACTTCGTTCATCAGCAGGTTCTCTTAAATAGTTGATAGTGATTTGCTCTTCAGTTTCTCCATTGTTCGAAATTCCTATAACAGAAACCATCTTATTTTTAATATAATCTTCTAATCTTGATTTTATAACATTTATTCCATGAGCTCTCTTTTCTCCCAACCATTCTCTTAAATTTTCTAATGTATAATTCATTTCCCATGTATGTTCTTGTACTTCTCCATTTAACTTTTCTCCGCGCTTGAAAATCTTAGCTATCACTATTGGTTTTCCAACCAGGTCCATAGAAGCATCAAATATTTTGGACGCCATATATTCCTCTTCCATATTTCCATTCGAGTTGTTTAATCGATCTTGGTATTATTGATGGCAATTTTGATACACTCATCATGCTAGCATCTGTAACAACTTTATCCATAAATCCATATTTGAATAAACTGTAAACAGCATCTGGATTTGTATCTGCAGCACATATATATCTCAGATATTTCATCAATTTTAAGCTTCTTGTTATTCTTTCATCAGGATTATAAGTGAAAAACTTCTCAATAGCTTGATATGCTTCTATCATTTCTTTGGGGTACTGCACAATCTGTGATGTAGTAATCTCTGATGATTTCTGATTAATCAACTTTGAATGGTTCAAAGCAGCAGCTCCTGAGATTCCAAGAGATGAAGTAGGGACATTAATGGGCTTTTTATACATATCTTCCAAGATTTCATATGATGACTTTGGACTAGTTGTTCTTATATTCTTATCTTGAAGCTTTTTATTCTGCTCCTGTAATTTCATAACTTCTTCTTCAAGGAATTTGATTTTGTGATATTTCTGATAATTCTGATTTGTGTTTTCTTGACTTCTTCCTCAAGAATCTCAAGAAATTTCTCATTATTTCTGATCATTGCCAACATCTGGCTGTTTTGATTTTTCATTTATGATATTTTCTACATAATGTTCTCCAATCCTGCTCAAGAAATTAGCTAAGATATTTCATTTTCCAGAAATAGGTTTAACAATAAAATTATAACAACTGAAAAAACTTTTTCAATGTCTTCTCTTATTAAGTTTAGGTATATGGTCTATTTTATTTCTAATAAATGCTCCTACTTGAGTATTATCTATTCTAATTACGAATTCTATAGGTAATAAATGATATCTAAATCCTTTTATTCCATTTTGGCAGCTAGTAGTTCTTTCTCATTACTATGATAATTTTTCTCTGATGGTTTCCATGTTCTTGATTTATAACCACATATCAATGGTGTTTCTCTATCCATATCTTCTTTTCTATATGCTATAAGAATTGCTCCCCATCTTATATCACTTGCATCTGTGTAAAGTTCTAATTGATCATCTTCTTTTGGTAATCTTAATTTTGGTAAAATTTTTACTTTTTCTTTTATTTCTCTTACAGTATTAATGTGGTTATCTGTCCATTCAAATGATCTATGTTTCTTAATTAATTCTTGTAGCGGTTGTCTTAATTTTGGTAAATCTCTTATATTATCTGATGCATAGTTTATAATTCCTAAGAATTGTTGAACTTCTTTTTTATTTTCTAATTTTTCTTTAAAATTTTCTATCTTAGTTACTATGTGTTCTTGAAGTTGTAATCCTTCACCGTCTATGATATAGCCTAAATATTCTATTTTATTTTTAAAGATTTTTGTTTTCTTTTCTGATAAGAGTATTCCATGTTGTCTTATTGTTTTTATAAATTCATCTAGATGTTGTAGATGTTCTGCTAAATTATTACTATAGATTAATATATCATCCACATAAACTAAGCAATATTCATTTAATTTTCTAAATACTCTATCTATTCTCCTTTGAAATATTTGGGGTGCATTTTTCAATCAAAAAGGTAAAACAATCCATTCATAATGTCCTTGTGGTGCAATGCTATTAAAGGTCTAGATTCTTTAGTAGTTTAATTTGTCAAAATCCACTTTTACAATCAAATTTACTAAACTATTTTTTTCCTGAGAGTCTATTAAGTAAATTTTTCTTATAAGGTAAAAAGTATCCATCAAAATTTTTTTTCTTATTAAGTTCTCTATAGTCAATTACCATCCTAGCTTTTCCTCTTTTTTGTTCACTATGTTTTCTTGCTAAGAAAGTTACTAAGAAAGCTGTGCTACTATGAGGGATCGTACTTTCTTAGATCAAATTCAATTCTAACAATTCTTTTATTTGCATTTCAAATTCTTTCTGATCATCTGGGCTATATCTTATTGGTCTACTTCTTACAATATCATTAGGATTTATAAGTTCTATTTTAGCATATACTTTTTCTTTTTCCCATAAGATTATTGGGTTTTCTCCAAAGTTTATTTTCAAAAGCTCTAAATATTTGTATTTTAAAATTTCTAAATTATTCTATGTTTGTTTTTATGTTGTTAATTGTTAGTGGATGTAAAGGTAGAACTCTTTTAAGTACAAATCCATTTATTGCAAGGTGTTAAAAGACTTATTGTTTCAGATTTTATAATTTGTATTTTAAAGAAATCTAAGAAATTATTTCCTAATAGTATATCTTGTCTCATATTATTTTGTTGATATATGATTGGTAATCTAAATATAGTTTTGTTAAGTATTATTCTCATATTTTCTGATACGATATCTAATTCTTTAACTTGTTCATTAAATCTTGTTACTTTTATTTTGTAATATTTTGTTCTTTTCCATTTATGAGAAACTAATATATCTTTCTTAGATAGGCATACATCAGCTCCACTATCAATAAATTCTTTATGTTCTATAACTCTATTAGGTGCATATTCTACTTGTGCTTGTACGTATATTGCTACCATTTAATTATTATTCTTATTATTACTTTCTTCTTCATATTCTGTTAGTTCTGTTTCTGAATTATCTTCTTCAGTTTCAGTTATATAAAACTCTTCGTATCTATACCAATTATCATTAGTCTCTTTTATTTGTTCTAGACTCATCATAAATTCTTCAGTTCCTACATATTTTACAGCCTTTTGTTTTAATTTAGGACATTTATTTGCATAATGGCCTTTCTCATTACAATTCCAACATTTACATTTTGTAAGTTTATTCTTATCTTCTTGTGGTCTTATAAGTCTTTTTTCTGCATTTCCTTTTATATCTAAACCTTCTTCTATTTTCAGGATTATTTTTATACCTCTTAAATCTTTTTCTCCTAAATTCATTAAAATTGTAAGGTTTGTTATAATTTTTATTATAATTATTATAATTCTTATTATAATTATTTTGATACTTAGAATTAATTCTACATTTCTTAGGTTGTCTTCTAATTTTATTATCACATCTAAAAACAAGTCTCTTCTCTATGAACCCACATATTTCTCTTAATCCTAACTTTTTATCTTTTCTAACTTTTTGTTGGATTCTATATTCTTCACATTTTCTCATTATATAAGCTCTTAGAACTCTTATTCTTTCTCCTAATGTATTTTCTTTAGGTTCTAATTGGCTATATTCTTTAAAAACTTCAGTATTATAAGGGTGAGGTAAATGATCATAATATAATTGTTGATATATTATACTTTCTTGAGGTAAGAATCTAGCTTCATAAAAGAACTTCGTAAAACTTATAGTGTATTCCGGTAATTTATTTATTTTACAACATTTCATATTATTTAAATTCATGATTATTTCTACTTTTCTTTCTGCATATACTGTTTCTCTAGCCACTAGTCATCTTTCTCCTAAAAATTCTCTTTTTAATACCATATCAAATAATAATAACATTGATTTCCAATCGTTAGCTTAAGCTTCTATTTGAGTTTTCAATTGATTAGTAATAGATTCCATCCAAAATCCAACTTTTCCTATCATTGTTTTAGATATTATGTCATAAATATAGTCTAGATTTTCATTGTGTGATGAATTCATTATGGCTATATACATTTCCAATTTCCAATCATTTATTCTCCTGCTTATTTCTTGTTCATCATATACATTATCTAGGTCTAAAGGATATCCATTTGTATTTAATCCTTGGGTCATAGATCCTACAAATTCTTTAAATTCTCTCGTTGTCCTATTGGTATATGTCTTGGTATTTTAGAAAACTTTTTAGTTATTACTTCTAAATTTGGATCTATCATTTCCTCTTCTGGATAATTATCAGCAGCTTCATTTACTATATTTTCTGATTCTATATCTGACTCTTTTGACCTATCATATTCATTATTTTCCATATCACTTTCAGGTTCTTCTTCGATTATTGCATTTATATTTTTCATTTTTTCTAATGCTTTTATTATTTGGTTTTTTTCTTCTATTAAATTTGTTTCGTCCTTTTCTTCTCCTTCTATATATCCTATTTTTATTGGACTTGCAATTTCTAGATTCTTTTTTATCTGATTTATTTGGTTATTGAACTATCAAATCATTTTTACTATTTTCATCACTATCACTAGTACTACTATCTTCATTGTCTTTATTTTTTCCTTTTATTCCTAAAACTATTAATTTTAGGACATTCATTTCTTCTTTTAAATATTTTATTTCTTCTCTAACTTGAAGTAACTAAAATTTAGTTTGTTTTAATTCTGATTTTGTTTTCTTTAGTTCTCTTTTAGTATTTGTAAACTTATTTTTATATTTTTTATATTTATCTAACAATTCTTCATTAGAATTCATTATTAATTTAATGTTTTCCTTTTTTTGTTCTTTTATTTCTTGATCTTGTTTTTCAACACATTTTTTATTTACCCTTTTTATTCTTTAAAGGTTCATATTTATATTTTTCTTTTTCTATTATTTCTTGTGCATGATTCTTAAGAAATGTTACTACACTATGTTCTTGTTCTGCCATTAGAATTTTCCTTTCTTATGTAAATCTGCTAAAATATCTAAAGTATTATTTCCCTTTATTGGTATTGTTGGTTTTATTTCACTTATATCCATCATTATTGATTCTTTACTTCTAATGTAATACTTGAAATATTTTCTTCTAATACTCGTTTTCTTTTATCTATATTTGCTACCAAAAGATTTAACTTTTCTATTATTATTTTAAATGTTGGTATTTCAGATGTATTCCACAATTTTGTTAATTCTTATTTTAACATTGCTTGTGTTTGTTCTTGATTTTCTTTTATAGTTTCTTGTATCTCATTTATTAATGTAAGCATATTTTTTAATTGTTCTTTATTTATAATTTCAGTTCACAATTGATCTAATTTTTCACCAATATCACTCATTAGTATAGACTCTTTCTATCTATCCTTCTTCACGTTTTATCCACTTTTTCTTAGGAGTTTGTATTATTGATTCTAGTTTTTCAATTTCATTTTTTAATTTTTCTTGTTTTTCTTCTATTTCTAAATATTTAATTTGGGATTCAATAGCGTTTTCTATCATCATAGTTTTTATAGCTTTTATTTTTTCCTTTTTCTTTTCTATTGTTTGTTGTATATTCATATTTTATTAATAAATCTAACTTTATTTTGATCTTCTATTTGAATTCCCTTATTATTGATTTTATAAATTATCTTATTTAACAAAATCGTATCCTAATGAATTATACGTTAGAAAATTTCAAAGAATGGTTGGGAGAAAAGAGAGCTCATGGAATAAATGTTATAAAATCAAGATTAGAAGATTATATTAAAAATAAGATGGTTTCTGTTATAGGAATTTTGAACAATGAAGAAACTGAAGAGCTAATCACTATCACCTATATAAGAGAACCTGCTGATGAACGAAGTAATCAGATTTTCTTTTTGGATTGAAAAATGCACCACAAATATTTCAAAGGAGAATGGATAGAGTATTTAGAAAATTAAATGAATATTGCTTAGTTTATGTAGATGATATATTATTCTATAGTAATAATTTAGTAGAACATCTACAACATCTAGATGAATTTATAAAAACAGTAAGACAACATGGAATACTCTTATCAGAAAAGAAATAAGAAATCTTAAAAAATGAAATAGAATATTTAGAATATGACATATTAGTAGGGGTAACTGAATATGACTGTACCTACGAGTTGTTATTAGGATACGATCTTTTAAATAAGATAATTTATAAAATTAATAATAAGGGAATTCAAATAGAAGATCAAAATAAAGTTAGATTTATTAATAAAATATGAACTTACATCAAACAATAGAAAAGAAAAAGAAAAAACTAAAAGCTATAAGAACTATGATGATAGAAACATTTATTGAATCCCAAATAAAATATTTAGAAATAGAAGAAAAACAAGAAAGATTAAAAAATGAAATTGAAAAACTAGAATCAATATTACAAACTACTAAGAAAAAATGGATAAAACGTGAAGAAGGATGGATAGAAAGAGTCTATACTAATGAGTGATATTGGTGAAAAATTAGATCAATTGTCGAATGAAATTATAAATAAAGAACAATTAAAAAATATGCGTACATTAATAAATGAGCTACAAGAAACTATAAAAGAATATCAAGAACAAACACAAGCAATGTTAAAACAAGAATTAACAAAATTGTGGAATACATCTGAAATACTAACATTTAAAATAATAATAAAAAAGTTAAATCTTTTGGTAGCAAATATAGATAAAAGAAAACGAGTATTGGAAGAAAATAGTTCAAGTATTACACTAGAAGTAATACGAATGTACAATAATTTAGTCTATTCTATATCTTTATTATTGTAAATAAGATAATTTATAAAATCAATAATATGGGAATTCAATAGAAAGATAAAAATAAAGTTAGATTTATTAATAAAATATGAATATACAACAATAGAAAAGAAAAAGAAAAAACTAAAAGCTATAAGAACTATGATGATAGAAATGGTTATTAATTTACAATAATTTAGACTATTCTTCTTATTCTTCATATGTATTCATTAAAATCTAATGTTCTTCATATGTATTCATTAAATTATCTTATTTAAAAAATCGTATCCTAATAACAACTCATAGGTATAGTCATATTCAGTTACCCCTACTAATATCTCATATTCTAAATCTTAAACTTTAAATCTTATTTTAATCCTCTTTGTTATTATTATTTCTCTAGTACTATTTGGATAATTGTATGAGCAAGTGGCCCTTCTTACTAGGCGTTTCAAACGCTTCATGAAGAAGGATGAGAAGTTCAACAAGAAGAATTTTCTTGCTAAAATCAAGTCAACTTAGCACCGAAGAACTCAAGAAGGAACACAGTAAAGATATTAAATGCTTTGGCTGTGGTGAGAAAGGGCATATCTAGTCGAGTTGTCCAAAGAACAAGAAGGACAGATACAAGAAGAGGTTCGCAAAGAAGAATGAGGCACTTGCTTCCACCTGGAGAGATTCAGAAGAATCTTCATCATCTGATGAAGAAGCAACTGATTCCGCTAACCTCTACTTAATGGCCATCAAGAATGAGAGGGGCGAAGGCTCAGCATCTACCTCAGGTAAAGATCAAACCGCTACTGACTCTAAAACTGAGCGTAATAAAGGAAAGCCTCCTCAAACTGAGGTACATCCTGAAATTCCTTTGTCAATTGATGAGTTCGCTCAGGCTCTCTTTGATGTTATGAAATTGACTAACAAGTCGATGAAAAACATTAAGGAGCTAGTGAGGAGAAGTGAATATCAAGAAGACACCATAGCTTCCTTGTCTCTTGATATCCGCTTTATTCAAGAAAAAGCTAAGTATCAAGAGTGTCATGTCAGCAAGCTCACTGAGTAATTAGATGAGTTGACAGCTGAAATCATAGCTTTAAAGAAGGAATGGGTTCCTCCTCCATCCAATGATCAAACTCTGAATAACCAAACTTGCAATTCTAAGAGGAAAAATTCTTCTAAAAGGAAGAAAACGAGCCAGCCCAAAATAAAAACTACGTGCTATTTTTGTGGGAAAGCTGGACATGCTACAGTTCTCTGTAGGCATAAAAATGGTTATGATGATGAGTATGATAGGAATAACCTAAGCACTGCTAACAAAGGATAACCTAGCTCGAAGGCATGGTTACCTAAGAAAACGTAACTGTTTTGTAGGTGAACCTTAGATCCGTTGATGTCTCAAGAATGTGGTATGTGGATAGCAGATGCTCAAGGCATATGATGGGAGATAAAAGTCAGTTCATCTTATTGGAGTGTAAAAGAAATGGAAGTGTCAGTTTTGGAGAACACCAAAAAGGCAAGATTGTAGGCTGTGGCACTGTTGGTGTCTCTCCTTCAATCGAAGAGGTGTCTTTGGTCAAAGGACTCAAGTTCAACTTGCTTAGTGTAGCCTAGCTTTGTGATAAAGGCAGGAAGGTTACATTCGACTCAGCAGGTTGCTCAGTTATTGGCTGTAAGACTGATTATACTATTCTCTTTGCTTCTAGAATCAATAATGCGTATATGATTGATTTATCCCTGGCTCCACTAATGCGTGCCTTGTATCTAAGGAGGATAATTTATGGCTTTAATACAAAAGGTTGGGTCATATAAATATGAACGTTTTGTCCAAACTAGCCAAAAAGCAATTATTTGCAGCTTTACCTAGCATCATCTTTGAACAGGATAAATTATGCTCAGCTTGTCAACTAGGTAAGTAGGTTAAGAAATCAATTAGGTCAATTAATCACGTAGTAACTGTTAGACTTGATGTATGCTCTAGAGGCAATTAGTGTGATATATCTTTATTAGTTATAATGTACAAACGGTTTCGAGTTATTATTAATAATAATTAAGGCATCTTTGTTGCTTATTAGTGCTTTCTATTTATTAATGTATCTTGCTGGTATCATATATGTATAATATTTAATATGTATATGCGCATTGATGAGACAAAGTCCATGACTACTTCATAACATAAAAGTGCGAGGATAAAGTGGGAGCTATGTGGTGTGAGAACAGCACATACATGTTACTATGAACAGTCTAAATATCCCTAGTCATTGTTTCATTGAGACTGGACATCAATGGAATGGACAATCACTAGCATGTGTAGGCTTACTCCTTGGATTAGATCCAAGCAACCGATCTCACGAGTCGAAGGTGGTACCTTGAGTTAACACATGAATGTATTCGGGTAATACATTGGAGACTACTATATGACAGATACTCGGAAATAACTATATCCATGTGTTGGTTTCATGTCTTATTACAGTAGTAGTACAAGTATCCTCAAACGTGATATACTGGCTACCTTGTGTAGGAGTTGCTATACTTTGGGTCATACTTATTCATACCCTGGCGATCAGGGTGACATGGGTGATTACGGGTATATCACTGATCACATGTTGGCAAGCTGTGTAGTTAAGATGGGATCCATCGCTCTTGATATAGTGATATAATGGGAGATGTACCTTAGGGCCCCTTGTTGAAGTGACACACTCATAAACCTCTGATCAGAGTATAATATTGATAGAACAGGTTTCTAGTCAATCTTGATACATAATGGCCGAGTGGTGTTCTTCATGAACAAGTCTAATTCCAGGATAGCTTCGGCTATTACATGAGCTAACACTTAATCCGAGCTCAATAAACTGGATGATACTTAACCTGATGAAAGGAATGTATTGTATTGGTTACTATTGCAGAACTAGATCAAGTCACAAGTACGTGATGTTCAATTTATCGGGGGATCATACGCCTTTACTAGAAGGCCCATTTGATCATCTAGAGTTGTCAGGTTCCATATCGGTCGAGAACATTGAGCATAAAGGTTCTAGGATGGGAAGCCAAGTTTAGGTTAACCTTTAGCGACTTTATGCTTTGGGATCCTATGAGGTCATACACGTTGGGTCTTTATCAGACTATGTAAAGAATAAATAGACTAGGTCTATGTTGAAAATATAAGTTGTTGAATCCATTAGAAGAAGTATTAATTGGTTGAACTGAATTAGTAATTAGAAGTAATAAAGAAGAAATAGGGAAAATTACACAGAACGATCAAGGGAATTTTTCCCGTTACGAGTAGACCTAAAATAAACACGAGTTGTTCAAAGTGGGGCTCGCATAGATACCATGCGAGCAGAAAAGCTCGTGGGGCCGCTAGAGTGTGGAGTAAGCCCGTGTGCTAGCGGGCTACAAGTGCTGCCCATGGCAGTGATTGTACCGGCATAACAAGGTAAGCCTGCATCTAAAGATAAAAAATTCCTACCCAAAATCACACCTTCATTGGAAATTGTAGTAGGAGACACCTCCACCATCAACCTTGTTCTCCTCAACTCCACTTCACAGTCCTTGTCAACCTTCCTTGCCATACTGCCTTCTTGCAGCTTAATTCTTTTGTGAAATACAACACTAGAGTGAACCACATTGCTATCAACCACTGGCTGCTTTAACACCAAGCTGTTATTTCGGTTCCCAACCTGCTCACCTTTCCCTCCCCCATCTAACGGCTCATCAACTACGTTCTCCTTCCGACCACCGCTGCTGCCACTGTTTGGCCTTTCATTAGCCCCTCCCCTAAACCATTGTTCACTTCTACTAGGGAGAGGCTGCTTCTTAATCACCCTCAATGATGGATCAAACTTCAGAGCCCTTTATCCTCTTCCACATCAAAGAAACCATTACAAAACTTATGAGCATGCCCTATTATTCCACAGAAGAAACAAAAGTTAGGCATCGCTCTTAACAAAATCTAACAATATTCCATTCACCACCAACCTTCTTAATTCTCATTTTCTTCTTTAGTGATTCTCGTATATCAATCATAACATGAATTCTCATAAACTCCTTCCAACTACCTTGGAGATAACTAGCATCGACCTTTACAAATGTCCCCACATAATTACCTATGTTAGCAGCCATCCTATCTGTCAAGAAACAACTATGTAAATCGTAAACATGCACCCAAAACTTCACCTGATGCATCAGGACTGACTTACCCGATATTCCCCAATAAAAAGTGCTGATGACTATCAACTTGTGTTCGAATGACTAGGGTCCATCTTTGGGAATCTTGTTTGCATCTAGCTTATGTGAAAGATGGAGGCAAAACACATACGACTCAATCTCCTTAATCTGCATGTTCTTAACCGGCTTCCAAACACCCCCCATGACCTCTATGAATGCTGGAACATTCATAGGACTATCATATATCACCTTTGCCAAAAGGAAAATATCACCGCCTGCCGCCGACGCCGAACATCATCATCTCCACAGACCAACCCTTCACCCTCCTCCCATTCATCATTATCAATAGTTACATTAGCTTATTGTTCCACTAAGTCGTTAGTTGCCATGGCTTGAATGAATAATCAAAATTGTGTAAACAATCACTACAATGAAAACCCTACTGATGATTAAAGGGGAAAAAACGAGACCTAGAGGGGTAGAGCCCTAGGAGAAAATTTGTCATGGTTTTGACCATCGCTCTTTTGCGCTATGTTTAGGGCTGATTCTACTTCTTCATAAATTATTCCTAGTTTCTAATAAAATCCAAACATCACAAGATACTCAAAACTGATAGCCAACATTTTTTTATTGATCTTGGATAATAAAAACCTTTTTTCCCCTGCAATAAAAGTAAATCTTGTTGGTTTCCTTTTAACCACATTTCAACTATTATTTAATTTGGATTTTTTAAATTAAATTATCAACGTTTATTTTTTCTAAATGAAATTTTATAATAATTTGTTTGTATCATATTCGCTTTTCTAAACATTATTAAATTTAAATTTTTGGGATATAAAATTCTAACAATTTTTGTATGTAATATAAGAGCTCTCATACCAAGTAACATAAAAGTGATATAAAGTTACATCATCTAATTTTTTTGTTTTCTTATATTAAAAAAAATCATATGATCATTTCACTTTCTTCTGTCATTGAGCATTAGATAAATTAGAATTCATAATAATTAATTTAGTTTCTCATAACAATCCACCTACAACCCATGGCAAGAAAATCCAAATCAACCAAAGAGCCCATTAAGCACCTCACTTGGGCAAGAGGCTAAGTTAGTTATTCTACATCCTCATTTAACAAACTATATATGACGTGTGCTCCTGGGTAATCATAAATACAAATCATACCAACTGTAATTCATTATTGCTCTTCTCTGTCTCTAATAACTAATTTGAGTGTTGGAGAGGCTTCGCTGGAATCCCGACCAAGTCTGTCTAACCTCATTCTTCTGCTTGTTGCAAATCCCCCAGCTCCTCAGACCTTAACATCATTGGTGCGGTGAGCATTTCTTATTAATTTTCAATCATGGAGCCTAAACACTTTCAGCAATTCGCAAAAACTTTAACTGATCCAAACACTATCCAAAATGACCTAGATTTTAACATCTTAGCAAATGAAAAACCCACTAGGGCGGGTGAGAGCCAAACCCCACCTTCGGATGTCAGAGGAAACCCGTTAGAATTCGTACCCATTTTTTAAGAAATGAAAAGTGACCTTGAGGCTTGGCTACAACCAGAAGCAACCCTTAAGGAACAAGCCATAACAAATTTCACTAAACAATTGATGTACACAGTGGCAACGATGCAGGATACAATGAATTAAAATAGATTGGCTAGAGAGGCCGATGAAAAAAGACTTCGGGCATTAGAAGCCTCCTTATAACAAAAATAAAACAGAGGCCTACAAAAGGTGCCTGGTCTGTGATAGATCGGATTTTAACATCCCCCATATAGTCAAGAAAGTTATGGAATCAAAAGGTGTAAAGATGTTAAAGTGGAAACGAGAGAAATCTCGGAGCCCCATTAGATCCCATCACCCTAAAAAGGAGCCGTTGGGAGAAAAAGAGCAGCTCAAGGAGAAATTCCTAAGCCCCGGTAATTTTCCCTAATGGGATAAGGAGTTAAGACTCTCGAGGAGAAGAAGATTGGCTAACTCGACCTAGGATCCCTATTGTTCGTGATCAAACTAAGTGACCTACCCTTGAAAGGATCGGAAAACAAGAGGAGACCAGGATGGGAGCGAAACAAAGTGACTCTGACTTGAATATTTTTATGATTCAGATACCACGACTGAATCAAGATCCCAAGCGTAGCGTAACAAAGGAATGGAGGAAACAGTTTGCAAGGATGAAATGGCCATGACTTTAAGAAAACAGGAGTATAAGGTGAGGTAGAAAATGAAGGCTTACATGATCGAGGTCGGTGTAGATCCAGTCCTTCCATAAGTCAAAGATGTGGAATCCTTGTTTTCTAGGGTGTTGAAAAGTTTAAGTATCTGAAGATGCACATTTATAATTGAGAAGATGACTTGACAAATCATGTCAAAAATTTCAAGTGATCCTTGATTACAATAGTGGCAACAGACTTAATGAAGTGCAAGTTATTTCCGGCCACCCTTGATGGGCTGATAAGCTTTTAGTTTGAAGGACTCAAGCCTGGATCCATCACCTCTTTCAAACAAATGTCCCAAGATTTCATGCTATATTTCATAACCTTGGTACCACCACAAAAGACTGTCCAAGACTTGCAAGTGCTAAAGTAACACCGAGGCGAGACTTTAGCAGCCTATCTAGAACAATTCCAAAAGTTAACTATAGTAATCTGAGGCTATGGAATCTAGGTAGCTATTGACATGTTAGCTAACAATTACCGATGCTTGGACTTGTCCAAAGAACTATCATCTAAGAGAACAAAGTCATTGGCCCTTATGATGCAAGAATCACAGAATTGGATTCCATGGGAAAACTATAAAAAGAATGTGGCAGGTCTCAAGGTGGAAAGGGTAATTTAAGCCTAACCATACAGAGCGGTCTTCAGCTTCAATCCAAGAGGAGAATTTAAGAGAAAAGAGTTCACAAAGAAATTCATTCTACTCAGAACAAGTAGGAAGACTGTGTTATATTGGGTAGAGAGGAGCGATTACGAGATTGGATATCCACCCAAAATGCGTCGATCTGGCAAGCCTGAAACTTATTATGATTTTCACAAATTATAGGGGTTTGACCATAGTAATTCTAATACCGACCTATCCACTAATTTCTCATTTACCCACATGAGGAAACTACTCCCACATACCGACTCTTTGGTCATCAATGCTCACATTGATGATTATCTGGTGAAGAGAGTGCTAGTGGATACTGGAAGCTCTATTAATCTAATAACCTCGATCACTTTCCATGCTTTGCAAATAAATCTCAAAATATTAAGGATATAGTAGGGTCCGTTATCGGCTTGGTAGAACAAGCAATCTTGGTGGCAGTGGCGGTCACAATAACCATAGTGATTGAAGATTCTTTCCCACGGTAAAAAGGCTTGGCCGAATTCCTAGTTGTAGACATAAATTTCATATATAATTTGATCATTGGGCGACCCACCATATTAGACTTCGAGGCGATCATTTCAATGAGTTACTTAACCTTACTCATACCTGGCCACTAAGGCTTGGTAATGCCCAAGGGAAATCAATAAGTAGCTAGGGAAACGTACCTAGCTTCACTTAAAGCCAAGCCCGTGGTGAGGGTAAAATAAAGAGAAAAGGCTGAACCACATGGGAAGTTAAAATCATTTATGTTAGAGCAAGGAAAAGAAGTCAAAATTGCAGATAGTTTAGAAGGGGAAGTCTAGGGCGAGCTAGCCAAAGTACTCTAAAAAAATGTCAAGTCTTTTGCTTGGTAACCAAAAGACATCACCTGGGTAGACTCGTTTTTATGGAGCACCAACTAAATGTGGACCCGAACTTCACCCCGATGAAGCAAAAAAGGAGGAAACATGGACCAGAGAAGCAAAAAGACATCATTGTAGAGATCTCTCATCTACTCAAGATCGGTCATATCCTGTATCTAGAATGGGTAGCTAATGTTGTCCTAGTAAAACACCCAAGTGGAGAATACCGCATGTGCGTAGATTTCACCGACCTTAATAAGGCATGCTTGAGGGATTGCTTCCCTTTGCCGAGCATGGACTCCCTGGTTGACTCAACGATGGGGTTTGTAGCATAATCCACATTTAATGCTGAAGCAAGGTACACTCATATCCCAATGCCTAAGATCGACATGGAAAAAACTTCATTTATCACTAACGAGGGAATATACTACTACAAGGTTATGCCTTTTGGTCTGAAAAATGTCGAGGCCACCTATAAAAGAATGGTAACCAAAATATTTGAAGATTTGATAGGCAATACGATGGAACTTTATGTGGATGACATGATTATAAAGAGTAGGACACTAGAAAACCACCCCAGGGATGTGCGAATGGTGCTTGATACATTGAACAAATACAACTTGAAATTATACCCAGAGAAGTGCGCTTTTGATATTCCTAGAGGGAAGTTTTTAGGAATTCTAGTGTCATAGCAAGGTATCGAGGCAAACCCAGACAAAATAAAAGCCACCCTCAACCTCAGGTCACCTAAAAATTGTAATGAAGTTCAGAAGCTAAACGGGAAGATTAACGAGCTCGGGCGCTCTATCTCTTACTCGGCTAGGAGATGCCTTTTGTGGAGTGAAGAATGCGAAAAGGAATTTGATGACTTGAAAAAATTCCTCTCTTCACCATCTCTCCTTAAACACACCTATAAGCAATGAGCCACTGTATTTATACCTAAGTATAGGAGAAAAATCCATTGAAGTAGTGCTGGTGAGGGAAGAAGGAATAGATAAGCTCCAAGTGTATTATGTGAGTAAGGTATTAAAAGATGCCGAGCTAAGATATCCAAACTTGGAAAAGGCGAATTATGCTATAATCATAGCATCACAAAGGTTGGGGCACTATTTTCAGAGCCACTCTATTATGGTTAGATTCAACCTAGGATTGAAGAGAATTCTACAAAGATAAAAAACTTCTAGTAGAATAGTTGAATGGGTGAAGTTTTCAAAGTTTGATGTCCATTTTGAACCTAGGAAAGCCATGAAAGGGTAGGTGTTGGCAGGTTTTATGTAGGAAAGGCTCGAAATCATAGCCGATGTACTACAAGAGCTAATCTGGGTAGCATATGTAGATGGAAGCTCGATAAATGGGTAGGGTGGAGTCGAAATCCACATGATAGGCCCAGGAAGAATTGTGATACACTAAGCAATCTGATTGTCATTTCAAGTTACCAATAATGTAGCGAAATATGAGGCATTTTTTGGGCTTTGAGAATAATTGAAACAATTGAGTTAGACCGGGTAAAAGTTTGTAGTGATTCAAAGCTGGTTGTAAATAAGTTAGGAGGAGGTTATGCAATCAAAGATGATAACGTGATGAAGCATTCAGGCTTAGTAAAATCTTGATGATAAAAGTTAGGTGAAAGGGCACCAAATCAGATTTCCACCACATAGCCAGGGTAGGAAATGTTGAGGTAGATAGGTTGGCCAAAACCGCATCCAACCCTTCAGAAAGGCTAATCCCAAGAGTGATTTTTGAGTTAACGGCTCCTAGTATAACCGAGGTTGATGTCTTAGCAATTAAGAGTGGTCTTTAAGAACCAAAATGGTATCAATCGATCATAAACTACTTAAAAGAGGGAGTGTTACCAAGAGAGGAAGTCGAGGCACAAAAATTCATTTGGAAATCTTTTTAGTACGCTACTAGAGGAGATGAACTATTTCGAAAGTCGATAAGTCATCCTTGGAAAAAATGTACAGGCCTAAGAGATGCAAAGTATATTATTAAGGAGATACATGAAGGAATTTGCGGAGGGCATGAGAAGAAAGTTACCATAGAGAGGAAAGCTTGGTTGTAATAGTATTTTTGGCCATTCATGGAGCTAGATGCAAAAGAGATAATAAAAAAATGTCAAGCTTGCCAATCCTATACCAGGAACCTCCGAACGCCACCAACAACCATGACTGTCATAAGAATGACGTAACTTTTCTCCACTTGGGGAGTGGACATTGTAGGCCCATTACCGATTGCCCAATACCAGAAAAAGGATCATCGTAGTGGTGGATCATTTCTTTAAGTGGGTTGAGGCTGAGCAAGTAGCAACAATTTCTCCGAACCAAGTCATCCAATTCTTCAATAAGAATATAATATCAAGGTTCATAATCTTGCACACCATAATAAGGATAATGGAACATAGTTTAATTGTGAGACTTTCAAAACATATTATGAGGGATTACACATCAAGTTGTGCTTCTCCATGGTGTCATAACCATAATAAAATGGAATGACTAAGGTGACTAACCGAACTATCATATATGGGATCAAGACTCAGGTTCTAAAACTTGGATCATGTTGAGGGATGAGCTGAACAACCTATTGTGGTCATACCGAACCATACCAAGAATAATTACATGGAAAACACCATTCCTCCTCACTTATGGCACTGAAGCTGTTATCCCGATTAATATAGGCACCCCAAGCAAAATAGTGGCCAATTATGTAGGACATGCCATAATGATGACCTCTTGAGAAAGAATTTGGATGAGTTAGAAGAAAAGAGAGATCGAGCTTATGTCAAGATGGCTGCTTATATAGTGAATGACTGTGATGTTCAACAAAAAGGTCAACCAGTTATGTTTTCAAGAGGGAGACCTAGTTCTTCGAAGCACCAAATCATCTAGGATAAGAGTCGGACAAGGTAAGTTTGGAATTAACTGTGAAAAGCCTTTTAAAGTTACCAATAAAGTGAGCCAAAACACTTAAAAAATTCAAGATATGGATGAAAAGTTTTTGCTAAGGACTTAGAATGTAGCGGCGCTTGGAAAGTTTTTTCCTAGAGGATGAGCCCTCATTACATTTAGCAATTTTTATTTTGATGTTTTGGTTGGAAAAGGATGTCTTTAGGATTGATTTCTTTTACATTGTTAGTAATTTTTGTTATTGCATGGGTGGTGGGTTAAATGTCTGTCCATTCATGATCATTATTTACTTTTGAATGCTCGGCTAATAAAAGACTCCAGTTTATCCTTTTAAACTTTAGTTAAGGAAGAAAAGATAGTTTTAAAATACGATACACCAGCCTAACCAAATTAGAGTGAAGAGTAGAATATGAGTGCCTTATAGGCTCAATACAAGTATAATAAAATACAAGCCCAAAAGCGGCGCATAAACAAGTCATAATGTAAAATATTACATCTTTATCAATTAAAAAGGGATGTTGATAAGTGTATAATTACACTTATTATCATGATATTTCTACTTATAAAATGATATGGTTTAAAGTCATTTTATACTTCATATAAAAGATTTCATGTGGTATGTAGTTGCTTTTGATGCAAGTGCAGGAACTAGGTGAATCTTGGGAGTAAAATGATCAAAGATGGAATTCTATGTAAAAAGAGTGAATAAGGTTTAAAAAGATGCGTAGAACACAAGGAATTGGCTTAGGATCGAAGTTGTCAAAGATCGGCAAAGTTGCAAAGAAAAACCATGAAGAAAAACACATGTCATGATTGTGAAACCCATTCGCGGTCGTGACTTTTCATCCTTCACAAACAAAAAGTTACCAACTATTGTTCATGATCACGACATGTATATCGCGCTCGTGACTTGTGATGGTTTTTGGTAAACTCTTCTAAACTTTCAACCACCGGATAAGAACGAACAACAACCGTCAACTGCCATCAATTGTTAGATGAAAAGAAACCTTTTGGAAGCAATCCAATCATGAAAAGGTGCCTTTCCATTAAATATGAGGATGAAACCTTGCATCTAATCACATCGAAGTGATGCAACCCTTCGCCAATGGACACGACTCTTCATTTGGATAGACATAACCCTTTGCACTTTATAAATAGAGTCCCAAACTAACCAATTTCTTAGAAATGGTAGTATGTGTAGATGTGTAACGTGTATGCATAGATAGAGAGTAAAAATTGTATAGATTTCATTATGTTCAAAGTGTTAGTGAGAAAAATGTATAAGTGATTCGATTCTTATTTCGATCACTAGATTTCTCCACAAATTCGAGCGATTGTTGTATGAGTGTAATTGCAAAGCACTTATCAATAAAATTTGCTGTTCTTCAACATTCGTTTGTTCGATATTTATAAAGAATTGAGACCGAATTCAAAGTAGACGCAAGAATTGAGGGAATTGACGACTCCCATTAAAAGAGTGGATACGGTTTGATCAACTTTAGCTTTCACTTGCATACTCTACAACTTTACTTTGTTTTCTACTTATACTTTCTAATTCGAAGTTTATGATATGTCTATGTGTCATAAAGAGTATTTCGTCTTGCGTCATTTATATTAATCAAGTTATATGCTTTCAAGTTGACTTTAAGAGTGATTTCAGGGTTAACAAGATTGTGTATAATCACTGGATCTATGATTATAACGCTGTTTAGTGAGCCAACATTTTTGGAGTGGTAACTTGCTAAATATGGCTATGTGAGAGCGACCCGTTCTAAGCATAGTATTATTGTTATCTAAGTTCTTATAAGTGTCATAATTCATTTAACCTAGATTTAGAAAAGTCATTTCATGTGTTGCTCTATGGTGAATTATAGGATATTTGGGCATCTAGAACCTAGTTTGTTGAAGTTATCTAGTGCGTAAAACATTCTTGACTACTTTGCATATTTTACTCTATTGTACTTGTTCTTAGGGAATATCTATATGCTTTGCATCTTCTCTAATCTGTTCATGCATCTGTCTATTCATCAGTTTACCATTCAAAACCTTCAAATTATTATATTTTCTTTCATCTCGTAACTCTATTTGATATTTAGAACTGAATTCCTTCCTTATGGGATCGATATCTTTTAAAACTACATCGCAACTATATACTTGTAGTTATCATCATTTTTCTTTTTGATAAGCGACACTGACAACACCTGTTCATATTTAGAGCTTTTATATTATCAGTAGAAAAGTTGCGAATAAGTTTTTGGTGCCGTTACCAGGGATAAGCCTTTCGGAACGAGTATAGCCAAAATCTTGCGAACAAGTTTTTGGCGCCGTTGCCGAAGAAGGCAAGTGCGTTTTAGAGATCAAATTGCCGGAGAACGGGCAATTATATTTATGTGTCAATTAGATTTATTTATTTTATTTTTTTATTTTGTGTATGTTTTTAAGTTTGTCTTGTTTTAAAAGAAAAGTGAAAAAGTTTTTGGATTTTGAACATTTTGTGATCGCGACCTATATAGCGCTTGTGAATTAGGTTGTCAAAACATTCTATTTCTGTCTAAGAAAAGTCATGGTTATGACAACCCTTCACGATCGTGACATGTGCGATTTCACAACAGTTATTGTTGTAACGGCTCTATTTCTAACGGTTACAAATCAAATGTATCCATTGTAAAAGCAATATTTACCCTATTTCCTATATATATATAACTACTTTCCTTGTTTATTTTCACAATCAATCAATCTCTATTACAAACTCAATCTTTTGGAAAGAAAATTTTCTTTATTTTCCAAAAATAAAAACACAAATCCTTCTTTCAAACTCTTGAATTCAATTTCAATGGCTCTAAAGAAATCAACAGCAACCAAGGGAAAGAACAAATTGGTCAACCAACAAACCAAGTATGGATGCCCTTTTCCGATATATGGTGAAGAAGAAGTTGAAAGATACTTAAGGATCAAGAGCTTTTATTTCCAAGGTACACTTTTCTATGATCCTACTTCTGCAATTGATACTGGAATTCATGCGAAAGTAGAGGAGCATTTTTCCCTATTTGGATTGGAAAAATTTGTGAATATGTGTTTTCCGTTTAACGAGGGCCGGGTTCTCGAATTTTTTGTTACTTTTACGGGTTATGGGAACTTTTTGAAAAGAAAATTTAGGAATGAAGGGGAAGAATATAAGTTTACTCTAATGGATTTGATTAAGTGGTTTAGTTTAGGAGAAACCTATGAAGAGATTGAAAAGGAAGAAGATTATGATTTAACGAGTGTTTGGACTGAGTTAACGGGATTGTATCGATACGATGTCAAAAACTCATCCAACAAGAACATTCGGAGCAATAGTCTTCTTCACCTTCACAAGTTTATTTCTCAAAGTCTTTTCTTCCGACACGAGACTACTAAAGTGTCGATGAAAGATTTGGCTATATTGGAGTGCGCCGTTTTGCAATTAAGGCTAAAGTTTCCGATGTATATGTTGGAATCCATCACTAGTCTTACTACACATAAAAGGCTAGAGTTGGAGGTGCAAATACAATTTGCAGAATTATTTTGGGAGCGAAAAACAAACTGCCATACAAATATAGTCCTAGAGAGAAATTTAACTTTACGGGAGGAGTATACATGAAGAGAGCAGGAATAGTTAAGGAGGAAGAAGGAAAATTTACGTTTCTATTGTATGGAGTAAGGGTTAGGAAGTTAAGACCGATAGAAGGATCTACTTCTCGAGAGAACCAATACGACGAAGGAAATGAAGAATTCAAATCGGAAGTAGAGAAATGAGACAAGCCTCTGGGAGTACACGTTCTAATGAAGATACTTGGAGAGGGAAATTCATAAAAGATGTCGATCAAGCATGCCTTGACATAGCTTCCGTACAACATGATGTTAGTCAACTAACAAAATCCAACATTTCTTTGAACCAGAAGTTGAGTTCGTACTTCAAGAAGCAGAATTTGGATATCCCACCAAGTCCTCCAGATTCAAGTTCGGAAGAATGAATAACGGGTTCAAATTTCTTTTTCTTTTGTTTTCATGTTTATTTATATGTGTGTTTAGTTTCCTTTTCCAATAAATCTCTCATAATGAGGACATTGTGTTCTTTAGTGTGGGGGGGGGGGCACATGTAAAAATCCCAAAAATTCAAAAAAAAAAAAAAAATAAATCAATTAAAAAAGTTGAAGTATATGAAAATTTTCTTTATTTTGTGTTATTTATACATTATCCATACCTATGCTATACTAACATATGTTCCAAGGTTATTATGAGTGTTTGGTATTACAAGTTTGATGTTAGTGCATATTTCGAACAAGTTGTTTCGAGTATGAGAGCACGTTGAGAGTGTGATTGCTTTTGGCACAACATTTAGCATTTGGCAAGGATGAGTGGTGAGTAACATTCAAAAGCAACATTCCAACTAAGTTTCGATATATTTCAATGCAACATGAATTAGTATAAGTTATATAGTTTTAGTTTAATGCTATCGATAAGTTTTAAGTGGAGTAATATTTAGTAGTGTTCTTACTATGGGTTTTATATGCTATTCTTGAATACGTCCTATAAGCATTGAGTGTGTTTAAAGTGTTGGGAAAATATAGCCATAATACTTTGAAAGTGATCAATAAAGAATGAGGGCATTGTGAGAAAAAACAAAGGAAAGAGAGGATAACTAATGAGTTATACAAAAGGTGAGAAATGGTACGGAGCAGAAACTACAACCATTCAATGAGTGAAAATAAAAGAAAGCATAGCACAAAAAATGGGTGCAAAGTACAAATCTATACTTAAAAAACATATGCTTAAAAGAAAAAAATGAGAGAAAGTGGTATAGAGCACAAAATGCAACCACTAAAAAAAGGGGAGAGTGGTATGGAGCATAAAATGCAACCACTAAGAATGTTTAGCATCCTAGGTTACCTAAAAAGGCATTGAGATCAATCTTTTCAAAGCGTGCTCCCTTTGTCCTTTATACTTTATACTATACTTGAGAAAAGGAAATATTCGAGCGAGCATCTAACACTTATATGAAGATGCGATTCGGTTGACCCTATAAATTACACATTACTAATTTGTGGGAAATTTCAAACTTTTACTTAAACTTTATGCAACATGGGAATGTGTTACTCACTACGATAGTCTTTTCACCAAATGAGGTACGAACTTGACTTACTATTTTATACATTTTTGTTGTGTTTACCTTGAGGGCAAGGCAAAAGTTAAGTGTGGGGTGTAATAAGTGTATAATTACTCTTATTATCTTGATATTTTTACTCATAAAACGATATGGTTTATATTCATATTATACTTCATATAAAAGATTTCACGTGGTATATAGTTGTTTTTTATGCAAGTGCAGAAACTAGGTGAATCTTAGGAGTAAAATGATCAAAGATGGAATTCTATGTAAAAAGAGTAAAAAAGGTGCAAAAAGATACGTGGCACACAAGGAATTGGCTTAGGATTGAAGTTGTCAAAGATCGGTAAAGTTGCAAAGAAAAATCATGAAGAAAACACATGTCAAGATCGTGACACCCATTCGCATTCGCGACTTGTCATTCTTCACAAATAGAAAGTTAAAAACCAATGTTCAGGATCGCGACATGTAAGTCATGCTCGTGACTTGTGATGGTTTTGGATAACTATTCTCAACTTCCAACAGCCAGATAAAATTGACCATCCGCCAGCAACCGCTGATAAGTGTATAATTACACTTATTATCTTAATATTTTCAATCATAAAAAGATATGATTTTGAGTCATTTTATACTTCATATAAAAGGTTTCACGTGGTATGTAGTTATTTTTTATGCAAGTGCAGAAACTAGGTGAATCTTGGGAGTAAAATGATAAAAGATGGAATTCTACGTAAAAAGAGTGAAAAAGGTGCAAAAAGATGCATGGAACACAAGGAAGGATCGAAGCTGCCAAAGATTGGTAAAGTTGCAAATAAGAATTATGAAGAAAACCATTTTTCACGATCGTGACACCCATTCGAGGTCGCGATTTGTCACCCTTCATAAATAGAAAGTTGCCAACCATTGTTTATGATCACAACATGTAATTCACGGTGGCGACTTGTGACGGTTATTGGTTATCTCTTCTCAACTACTAACCGTCGAATAAAAATGATCAACCACCATCAACTACCAGATGAAAAGACACCTTTTGGAAGTAGACCAATCACAAAAAGGTGCTTTTCCATTGCGGATATGGATGAAATTTGCATCCAATCACATTGAAGTGATGCAACCTTTCACCAATGAACACGACTCTTCGTTTGGATAGATGCAACCATTCACACTCTACAAATAGGGTTCAAAACCAACCATTTTCGTGGCATGATATGCATGGTGGGAAATGTACAGTAGTGTGCGCTATGATAGATAGTGAAAATTATATAAATTTCGCTAGTTCAAAGTGTTAGTGAGAAAAATGTTCAAGTGATTCGATTCTTGTTTCGATCACTAGATTTCTCCACATATTCGAGCGATTGTTGTATGAATGTAATTGCAAAGCGCTTATCAATAAAAGTTTTTATTCTTCAACACATGTTCATATTTTAGAACTTTTATCTTATTAGTAGAAAAGTGGGGAACAAGATTTTTGACACCGTTACCGAATATAAGCCTATCGGAACAAGTATAGTCAAAATCTTGCGAACAGTGTTTACCTTAGTGTTTCCACAGGGGGAACAAACTAAGATGAGATTGATATGAACATACTATGTATAATTAAGGTTTTTGTACAATATCGTGAATCAACTTGTTTGAGTAATAAGAAAAGTCACCTTATATGTAATAATGTGTATCAATTCCTAAAAGGAAATCGAGTAAGTACTATGTCACATGACGATAGGTCATGTTCTGTCTAAATAGTCAAAGGTAATTATGTACAATGTTTAGATACCTTGTAACTAAAACCTTTATGTGGTGTTATCTATATAATAAAACATGTGCTCCATTAATAAGGGTAAAAAGGAAAGAACACCAAGACATATTATCAAGTGATAGAGAAATGAATTCCTCTAGATAATATGTGCTCATGGGCGTGAGATGAGAAGTTTGTACATTGTACAAGGATCTCAACTTTTCTAATGGGAGACTCGGTCCATGAAAAATAGGATTATTGGACCTTATCCTTAATGCTATTGGTTTATCTTGAGAAATAAGAAGCAAGGAACTTTTGATCAAACAACAAGATATTATGAATAGATTTAATCCGAGAGAGATTGGTTGGTAGTCTAAACTAGTTCTTAATGGAATGAATGAACTCAAAAGGAAGATTTAGCCAATTAACATTCACTAGAGTTCTATTGGTTTACTGACATGTCTATCTCACTATTGTGGTAAGATATTGAATAATAGATTAAGACTTACGAGATCCCAAAAGATGAGAAAGTGGATCATTGTTGGCCATTCTAAGGTAAAACATATGCGTTATATATATCAATATAGTAGTATTCGTATATTAAATGGTTAAATACCAATCAGGACAATCTTGGCAGACCCTAACAAATGCAAGATACATTGTTCCTAAAAATTATACAGGTCGCACGACTTCACAAGATAAAGAGGATATGATGGCCTTGTACGGAATGTGACCCGTCAAGTGCGAGTGGGAGATGTTGGAATAACTAGTCTGCCCCTAACCGGGTCTGTTGGGTCATAGGATTTGGTCCAATTTAGTTATTTGGACTAAAATTAAAAAGTTATAGAACTTAAAAATTTAATTGTAAATAATTAAGAATCTAAGGACTTGGTAGTAATGAACCAAAATTCCAAATCTTATGTAAAGGATTTGGACTTGTATGAATATATATTTTTTTATTTTTATCATTTCCATTTTCATCATTCCAATTCTCTCTTCTAATCAATGAAAAATCGATTATCATTCTCCGAATCTTGTCGAATGTGTGGCTAACAGTTCGTAATCTAATCGAGTGTGATACGTTCTCGACTTGCATATAGATTCTTGAATCTGGATATGGAAAAAGGTACGAAACCGTTTTTTAGTTCTTTCGATCTCTATTACATTATAATCATAATCAACATTATGAATTTTAAATCATATTATATTATTTTCTTTTAAAAAAATTTCAGCAAAAGCCTATTAACGATATATATCCTTATATTATTCCTAAAAGAAAGTACAAAAAAGATGGGCGTATTTGTGGTTTGCTACAAACCAAGATGCTAAAATCATAGTTTTACTCTTACAATAAGGTTGTACTCAAATTTTAAGACAAACTGGTGATAAGAAAACATCATGTAAGTCGTTGGGTGTATTATGTCCCCCATCCAACTCTTTATAGACAATTTTTCCAAAAAATGATAATCGAATAATAATAATCTAAAATAAAAGTTTACTAGTAAGAAGTTGGAAAGTCAAAGGCTCGTATCTCACTGTATCACAAACATAAAGATGGGAAGACGAATTGTGCTTATAACACTTTATACTAGATATAAAGCAGAAAAAACCATCACAAATGAGGTATAATGCAAGTGATAACGCTTTATACTATTCTTATACCATACCATGTATATGGGAAATGCACGCAAGCAAAGTTGAAATGGGTATGAAACGTGCGGTGTGCACTTTATATTGCTTTTGTTGTATAAAGCGTACATGCAGTAGGAATATATATTTTTGAAAAAAAGATATCAATATAAACCTTGCTACAAAGATAAAATATAAAATGTATGTTAAAAGTTTACATTGAAAATATTCGATTATAGAGATAAAATCATTTTAAAATCCAAAGAGAGAGAAAATATATTTAAGAAAAAAATACTTTAGAAATTTTAAAACATAAAAAAGGGAGAAATGTTATATGTAATCCATTGGAGAGATTTTTCAAATACTACATTTTAAGACTTTCTGTGAAACTCCTTACTGGTTTGCGTAAAACCAAGATAATAAAATCACAGTTTTAATTTTACAAGGGACATTGGTTGGATTTATGCTCAAACATGCAGCTAAAAAGATGATAATTGAATAAAATAATTGAATGCCGAAGTTTACAAGTCAAAAGCAACAAGTTAGCCAATTGAAATTCGTCTACAGAATTATTATTTCTTGAGGGGCGGCTATTACTATTCGAAGACGCACATGTATAAATACATTTTGAGAGAAAGTCACAAGTCATAATCCTCTCATCATACTTCACAAGTTTTGTGAAGGATCCCAATATAGCACGTAAAGATTTTCTTCAAATATATTCGAATATTCGTTTTTCCGTGTAGAATTGAGAGCAATGGAGCTGCAACATCCCATTCGACATCGACGCACTTCAAAGGGCATAGTGGATTTGTGGTCGAGGGATTTGCCGGGAAAAAGTATTTCAGATGAAAAAAGGGTTGCCTGGTTGAGGTCTCAGATAATCGGAAATGGTGTTCTATTTAATTCTCCTTTTGGAAAAAGAATGCTAACCTATGCCGATCATACTGCCTCAGCTCGTTCTCTTCACTGTATTGAGAACTTTATCATCAACAATGTTCTTCCATTTTATGGTACACCTTTTTCCTTTCCTTTCCTTTCCATTTTCTTTTATCAATAATTGCTCTTTTACATCCCATCTATTTAGAACTCAGGCGGGCACTAGTAGAATTCATATTTCACCTATATCAATTTTTAGGTATACAATATTTTCAATTCAATCAAAATGTGTCTTTTAATTAAATAAAACATTATAAGCGATAATTGATAGATATTAGATATTTATCTTATAGATTATAAAAAGCATAAAATCTTAGTATATACTAAATACTTTATAGTTTAGGTTGAATTTAATTAGACAATTGAGCCTTGAAAATTAATATCTAGGTACAGGCGCCTAAGCGGTAAATCAAATAAAGAGGCGTCTAGGCGGCATTCAAGCAATAATAAATTAGTATATATCTAATTATGTGTAGATCCATGAAATTGAATAGCGGGCTACTAAAAAAATTGTGCCTATACGGTTTTTTCATAATAAATGTAACAAAAAAAAAACAAAATTAAAAAATCATTAGTTACTCGGGTTGTTTAATATCTTACTCATATATTCGTGTGACAGTACGGTATATTAATTACAGGGAACACCCATACAAGTGACAGTTACGTGGGGCATAGAACAACAAAAATGTTACACGGAGCAAGCGAATACATTAAAAGAAGCTTAGGAGGAAAGCAAGATGATGCAATAATGTTTTGTGGATCTGGAACAACAGCAGCTATAAAACGTTTACAAGAAGTAATGGGCATAGTTGTGCCTTCAATAATTAGAGATAGGGTTACTAAATGCTTGAGTAATGAAGAGAGATGGGTTGTGTTTGTTGGACCTTACGAACACCATTCCAACTTGCTTTCTTGGAGACAAAGCTTGGCCCAAGTGGTTGAGATTGGATTGGACCATAATGGGTTGATCGATATGGAATCTCTAGAGTCGTTGCTTCGGAGTTATAGCAAGGAAAATAGGCCCATTTTAGGCTCGTTCTCGGCCTGTAGCAATGTTACTGGTGTTTTGACGGATACCCGAGCTATTTCTCGCTTGATTCATTCTTATGGTGGATTTGTTTGCTTCGATTTCGCGGCAAGGTACTCCCTCTATTCCTTAATATATGATTTTCTTATCTGTTCACTTTTGTTCCGTGTTATTAGGATTACGTTAAATATAAAGAAAATTTCTATCTTATTTTATGTAACCTAAAAGTGTGACATTTACCGTCATACAAGTCTCAACCAGTTACCAATATATAAAAGAGATTTTGTGTCAATGGATATTATCATAAGATTGACTCATTATATATCAATTTTTAAAGAATGTTATACATGTAAAAATTTCTCATCCAAATTGAGAAAGTTAATTAAAAGGGTTAATTATGGTGTTATTTTACTCAAATATTCTATGACTGTTTGTTGAATTGAACCACTTCCTTAGTTCTATTATATCATATATGTATTATAAAACGTGTATATGTTTTGAAATTAATAAAACATATTCTCTTACTTTCTTAAGTTGACAGTCTAAAATTCAAGAAAAAATTTCTTATATGATATTACATCATCTTAAAAATAAAGGGAATTATTAAATAGATTTTATCAAAAAAATATTATTCATTTTTCGAAGGTCAACATACAACTATTTTAAGAAAAAATTTATGATTAGTTACTACTGAACAAAAAAAAAAGAAGATTTCAGCATAAAAAAGAAGTAATAATTTAATTTTCTGACTTTTATATTCTTATAGAGTTATATACTGTTTATTTAAACACAGTGGACCATATGTAGAGATTGAGATGAGATCAGGAGAGATAGAGGGGTATGATGGTATTTTTCTTAGCCCACATAAATTTATTGGAGGGCCAGGATCTCCCGGAATTCTGTTGATCAGCAAAGCACTTTATCAACTCAGATCCTCTCCTCCTTCCACATGTGGAGGTGGAACTGTTTCTTATGTCAATTCCTTCAATGAAAAGGTAATTTTCAATTAGGGAAAATGGTAAATAATTTATTCTTTAAACTATCCATGGCCCATTTGGTTTCATTATTGATATTAGCTTTCACAATTGCCGTTAGTTATTACTCCATCCGTTTATTAAATATTGTAATTTTAGAGAGATTTCGTTGTCTCTTTTTTATTATCATTTTGTATTTTTCAAAATATTTTTTTTCCAAATTTCTCATTCCTACCCCTATTAATTTGTTCAACTTCCAAGATAATTATATTCTAATCTCCAATAACAAGAGAATACTATAGGCCAAATTATTTTTATTGAACAAATTAATAATCTTGAAAATTGAATAGAACATTTATGAAAAGGTAAACTAGTAAATCATCTCATTTAGTTAGTTGTTATCTTAAAAACTGTGAATTAGTTAAAACGACATTATTTAGTAGACGGAGGGAGTATTTGTTTAGCTTTGCTTATAATTTATTTATTTCTGAACTAATTAAAAGTTATCGCATCTATACGTTTAGAATTCTTATTTGACATTGAAAAAGTTTAAACAGTTGTTCGATGAGTTCCCAATGTTGTATAATATTAGATATTAAAAATAATACATTATAAGTAATTCAACAGAATTACTATTTAATAAGAATAACTAATAATTTATTTTTACTTTTACGGGTAGGTTACTTTACTTTTAATGATGAATAGATCAATGGTACACAATTTGATTTAATGTTACAATAAGAAAATAATGATTACTTGGTAAAAAATAAAGTAACACTACATCTTACTTTTATTATCATTTAACTTATATATATAAAACTTATAATTATAATCCCATCCAGATTAAGAAGGCTTCAAGGTGAAATTTATTTTATCATGCCCACGTTCGTAAGAATTCATATAAAGAACTCCATCTCTAAAACGACAGGTTTCTGAGATGGACGACAGGTTTCCAATGCGGACATGCATTCCTTGATCCTTTTAAGATCTTATAGTTCTAGTTTTGATTAAAAAATTTTATTGTTATTGTTTGTCTCTAAATTAATATAGTACATTGCAGGACACTGTGTACGTGAAAGAAATAGAAGAGAGAGAGAATGGTGGGACACCTCAAATTTTACAAACAATAAGAGCAGCAATGGCATTTTGGGTTAAAGAATACATAAGCTTGCAAGTGATAGAGAAAAAAGAAAGCAATTACATTGAAAAAGCAATGAAGAGGCTAAAATCCAACAAGAACATATGGATATTAGGAAGCACAGAAGCCAAAAGGCAACCTATTTTGTCATTTCTCATCTATACTACAACTACTACTAAACCAGTAGAAGTAGAAAAGGAGAAAAAAGATAAACCTCTACATGGTGCTTTTGTTGCAACACTACTTAATGACTTGTTTGGTATTCAATCAAGAGCAGGATGTGCTTGTGCTGCCCCTTATGGTCACTCTTTGCTCCATATTTCCAACAATCAATCTCTTGCCATAAGATCTGCCATACTCGAGGTATTTATGTTTTTCCTACTTCAAAAATTAATACAGGCTGCTTCTAGAAATGACCAAAATACCCTTGAAAAGCAAAAATTAGTGACCTTATTGTTCGAAAAAAGCCTAACAGTGTGGTTGGATGTGCGCAAAAAATTCCAACCACGTTAGTAGTTTATGATCATGAACGACCAACCAATTGTTTGGCATTCGTTGCAAATGCTAAAGCATTTTCGATGAAGCTCGTCAAGAATGCTATATTTTTTTCATTTGTTTTACTAGAGGAGCAGTTGCGTTGAACTTTTAATTGTTTGTCATTAATGCTTTGCTACAAAAAATTTTATAAATGTTCATGACCAACATTTTACTATTTGTAGAAAATTCTCATTTTTTAAGTGGGGATATTTTAGTCATTTGTAGAGGTAGTGCGAAGTATTCTAATTACTTATGAACTTAATTAATTCGATCATGCAAAGTATATGGTCTTGTTGACTTATTCCTTTAAATACCAACACATAAACTTCGTAAGCATGATAATTTTAATCCAATGTCTTTATGATTCATATAAATTTGGGAAAAAAAAATTTTGCATTTATATAAAGAAAATTAGTTAGTTATTTCTTAATGTTTTAAATTTGATGCTCATTGATTTTATTCTTCATCCAAGCCTAATATTGGTACACATGTATATGGCAGGGATACAATGGTGTAAAGCCAGGTTGGACAAGAATAAGCTTCCCATACTACATGTCCAACCAAGAATTTGAATTTATCATTGCAGCTGTTGAATTCATAGCGATTTATGGGCGAAGGTTCCTTTCATTGTATCGGTTCAATTTCAAGACTGGAATTTGGTCATTCAACGGTAAGTTACTTAAGAATTTGCTACTAACAAAAGATCACACTGTGTTTGGTCGTCTAGATCATGTTGAGAATGGATTAATAATGAAAAAGCACAAATCATATTTAGACTTTGCCATTCACACTGCTAATTTACTTCCCGAATTCCCTTCAAACCATCAACTTCCTAAGGAGGTGGATTCTAATCTCCTCTACTTTAGAATCTAATTAGGGCCAGTTTCGTTTGTACTGCGGAAAATAGTCCTGTTTTCTATTATTTTCTGTCTATGGCATATGGGCAATCAATGAATTTATAATTTCACTCTCTATCTAATTTCTGTCTCTATTTCTATTTTTTTCTTCTTCTTCTTCCCTGTTATGTTCTCTCTTTTATTACTTATTTCTATTATGTTTTTTTTTTTGCTAATTACAAAAACAATAACTAGTTTATCTCACATATCTGAACGGTTTGGTTCTCAGCTTTAATGGTATCAATGTCAAATTTTTAGTATCGTATCTCCATGCATTATATTATAAGAAAGGTATAAAATAATACTAACGATTTAAAAGCTTAAGTAAAAGTCCCAAGGACTTATAAGTAAGAGAACATACGAGAGTAAACCGATCTCTCCCCAACTTTGCCCTTGTTTTTGTTCCTCTATGTTAACGAAGTAGTTGATAACCACAAATTATATGGATGCAAAGTAGTCATAAAATAATGTCGATCACATGAGAATATAAGTTGAATGCATGCTTTTGTTGGAAATATGACTAAATAATGACGTGCATTATCAACGTGAGGCTAATTATAATATGGAAAAGTTTCGAATAAAAAATTACAAGATATTTGTCATTGTAATCTACGTTTTGAGAGCTTTTCAACGATATATTATACGCTTAAAATGGATTAACGGTGAATGAGAAATTAAATGTCAAAGCTCGAACATCTGTTAGGTTGACATGATATTTCTATGTTTTGATATTGAGTTTCATCTCATTATTTTTTACCACATTTTAATTTAGGAATATGAGTGTTAAATTCCATAATAAAATATTGTTTATTTGGATTAATGGATGTTTAATCCCTTGATCAATTTTATTTCTCGTAACATCCATGGTTAATAACCATAAAAGTGTGGTTCCAAAGGCTAATGGTCATGAATGTGTGGTTATAAAGGTTATTGCCCTTTAAACCAATTTAAACCATGTCAATTTCATGTGTCATATAAATAACACTCTTGTAGCCTTCTAACTTACACTTTCATATAATATTTTACTCTTGAAAAGTCCAATCGTTTTGTCTTTACTTGTTTATTTTGTGGTTTATTTTCAATTCTGCATACTAAAAATATTCTTCAAAGTTTTTATTCTTTTTCAAGAGAAGGCTACTTAGTGTTAGGTTCTTGTGAATTTCTCTTCACATGGTTAGAGTTCGATTTCGATTGCGGTTGTATCTTGGGAGACAAACTCACCAATAGCAAACGAATAATTATCTTAAGGAAACTAAAGTTTCAGGCATCGGCAATAACTTTGTTTCGGTAAAAGGTTAAGGGTATTTCTAATATTCTTTTGTAATTTTATTATTTAAAATATCTTCTCCATCTCCATTGTAAACTTCTATTTTACTTTATTGGAAAATATAGTATTCTCAATTTTATTATA
>CATIWQ010021025.1:0-13370 GCA_949673415.1 Euphorbia schlechtendalii | reverse complement strand
TATTAATTAATTAGAAAATGTGATATGGGATAATAAAATAAAAATATTTATTAGTTAAAACAACTATTACGTTTTTGTAATCCAATAATAAGTGATAATTTGAATCCAAACTACAATTTATTATAATAATTATTATTAGTTCACGTGTATCGTAACAATAATTATTATTTGAATAACAAAATTTTAATTAAATGAATTTACGTATTATTAATTATTATTAACGGTATTAAAATTGTTTTATTAATTATTTTATATAGGTAGTTATTAATAATATTATTTTTAATGATTATAATAATTTATTTATTTTATATTTATTTGATTTTACTATTATTTTAATAATTAATATATTTATTATTAATTTAAATTAAGTTCAGATCCATTAAGTTCAGTTAAGTTCAGTTCAGGTCCATTAAGTTCAGTTCAGTTCAGTACAGTAAAGTTCAGTTCCGTTCAAGTTTCAGAAGTTGAAGAGAACATGGCCTTACATCTGTAACAAGTGACTTACCGGTTAGTTTAACAATGATTGATCTTTATTACATATTTATAAATTAATAATTAAAATTACAAACAAAAAATATATTTTGGGACCTTTTCAACTTGGATCATAGGCAATCGCAGGCGTCGCCCTCTCCACAGGGCGGCCCTGCTAGCATTCAATTGATAGAAAAATGGAATTTCGTTACTAATCGAGTTGGGGCAAATTATAGGCCAATAATAAAATAAATATTCTTTTGGAGTTCGTTAGTTGTCTTTTGCATTATGGTCTTGTAAATTTTCCCTTCTAACTTCTAATATGTTATAATTTGACACATTAAGCCCTAATTTATTACATTTGAGAACATTTAACCTTACATATTCATTCGAGACAATCTAAACAGATACGTGTAGTGCCAATATAGGGGCCGATATCTAACAAGTTTGTGATCAAAAGGCCAATAGACACAGATTATTATGTATCAAGTAATTTATTTTAAAAAAATAAACTCAAGTTTTTTTGTTACATTACACTGTTTTGTTGGCACAAATTGATACAAATAAAGTTTGCATGAAGAGATTCAGTTTTTTTTTTTCTTTAAAATACGCAACCTCATATTGTACAAATAGGTGAACTCCCTTTTTTTTTTAATTTTCTATTGGTGGCCATATTTAATAATTTTTTATAAGATGATTCTGCGCTTAGAAGTAGCTGATTTAGAGTTTTTTTTTTCAAAAAATTTGGTAATAACCTGTTACGGAGTCTTCTTTATTTGGTGATTGTAAGTTGGTTTGAACTCTTTGTAATTGCTGTCAAAGTATAGATTTATTTGGGATGGTATCTATGGTTTTTATATAAAAAAAGAAGAGGAATTTAATTTTTTTTCCGTTATGATGAGATTAAGGCCATGTTGAACTTCGACTAAATTTATTTCATGTGTTGTCGAATATTGTATTGCATACTCTTCAATTTTTTCAACCTAATTTCTAAGTTTTTCCCCAAAAAGTACTGGAATAATGAAATTGTAAGTTCATCAGGCTAACACAACAAAACAAAATTCATTACTTGGTGAGACTCAAGAATAAAATGTAAAGTTGGCACCAAAGTGAAACTTATATATGCCTTCAACAGAGCATCGATTTAGCAGCTATTTTCTGGGTTACTGTCTTCTTATGGCGAGAAATCCTCGATCTTTTTCATCAGCTAGTAAGAGCATGTCTATTAGATTAATTCTATTGACAGATAGATTAAAAATCGACAATCAATTACAAAACACTTAATTGTCGATGATCTCAAATTTGTATGATGTAACATATTTAATATTATATATTATTTTTCACTCCCTCCATCTACTGAATATTGTCATTTTAGAGGGATTTTATTATCTCTTTTTTATTGTCATTTTGTACTTCCAATGTATTTTTTTTCTAAATCTTCCGTTCATACCTCTATTAATTTGTTCAACTTTCAAAGTAACCATAATTTAATTTCTAATAACAAGAATAGAAGACTATAAGAATCAGTATTTAAATATATTAATGATATCTTGAAAATGGAGTATGACATTTACGAAAGAGTAAATTAATAAATCACCTCATTCGGTTAGTTATTATCTTAAAATAGAAATTGATTTATTAATTAATAATTATATCATATTTTAATAATGAGAAAGTAGTACAGTAAATGATTTAATGTTTTTGATATTATTTAATTTTGAAAAATATACAATTAGCATTTTTATTATTAAATTATTTTGTCAAATTTACCACCTCATCCATTCCAAATGGCACATCATTGGAGGATCCATCAACTACGATGCTCTAAGATGTGAACTTTAAAAGACAAATCCACCATTGAAACTGCCACGTGTGACATTCTCGCCATGATATCACTGGAATGACAGTTGGCCGCTAAGAAAAGCAAACACTTGTTTCAAGTTACCTCTGGATGGTCGAGCATTTACTGCATATTTACATATAAAAACTAGTTTCTTTCTCATCTCCCACTTCGTTACACGTGTGTTGCCGAAACATTTTCCATCATCAAACGTTCCTATTTGAAGAAAAACAAGTTGGGCAACTGAGATCAATAAATAAAGAAAAAGGAAAATAATGACGTTAAATAATATTACCGTCATCGTCAAATAACGATGTTAAAATTGCTAGGCAGACACATACACTGATATCTTCTCCTGAAAAAAAGAAAATAATAAATTACATCAGCAATCATCAAACTATGACTCAAGGCCATAGTAGTCAAGGTGCCGAGGCGCACTCAAGGCGCAAGGCCGCGCCTTAGGCTTTTCGGAGCGCCCCAAGCCCAAAAGTTAGCCAAAACCTTTAAAGGTGCAAGGGCTCGCCCCGAGAGCCTAGTCACGCCTTAGGCACGCCTTTGACTACTATGCTCAGGGCAGCTTCAATGTTCCCCATTTTGGAGAATTCCCTAAAATGAGGAATGAATACGAGGAATGGTCAAGTCTAACCATTCCCCCGTATGGTATATCTCCAAAATGGGGTTCCCCAAATATGGGAAATAATCCATTTCCCATATTGGGGGATTGAATAAAATATTATTACTTTTTCGAGAATTGAATAAAATAATATTACTTTTTGCTCTTTTATTGTTTTTAGTTTTTATTAGTTTAATAATAAAATATTATTATTTTAAAGTGAATTTGATTTGGATAATGAAAAATGGGGAAGATTGTTGGAGAAAAAACACAGTAGAACCCTCAAAATGGAGTTTGGGGAATAAAAAATGGAGAAAATAGTTGGAGTTGCTCTCAGGAAAGTAAAGATGATCTCAACTAAGAGCGAGTTTGGGATTGTTGTTTCCCTTCTTTCCCAAAATACCAGAAGCAGTTTTAGGGTTCCGGAAAGCAACGCCAAACGCGTATTACGAGAATCCACAACGAAAAGAAATAAGTTTGAAGCCTTACCATTTCGACAACAAACTATAAGTCTTTTCCCTTTTCTCAAATTCACCTTGGCAAACCTCACAGCTGTAGGGAGATTGCTTAATATCGAAAACCTGTCGAATTTGGAGCTCTGCAAAGCAAAAACGAGATTCAGCTCATGAAATATGAAATGTTTAAGGCAGTCATAGTTTTCGAGGCGCCTCATAAAGGCGCCACCCCTTAGAGCCTCGACATATGAAAGGCGCGCCTCAAGTGCGCCTATGCGAGTCCGAGACACTTCTTTCTTCAAAAGTTTAATTTTGCATAAATATGTTATTTACATCCATTTTAAGAATTTAATAATAATATAAAGCTAGATATTCCTAATTCAATTCTTATTAAGGTTAAATTAACTCAAGTACACATATTCCTAATACAACATGTAAAATTTGCACACATATATATATACCTCCAATGTATTTTCCATCTATTTTTAAGAGTTTTAACAAAAAAAATAAAGGGTAGATATCCCTAATTTAATTCCTTTTACGGTTAGATTAATTCAAGGCTAGATATTCCTAATGCAAAATGTAAATTTTACATGTACATGTACTTCTAACAATTCTCTTAGTTCTTTTTTCGCATGTTGTTGCATCTAGCTTCACTTTGTAAGCAAAACATTTTTTGTAAATTTTTTGTGCTTAATGTACCTCAGGCGCGCACCTTGCCTTCGGGGCAAGGCTTGCCCTCTTGCGCCTCTAACAACTATGAAGGCTGAAAAAAAGAAATAACTTCTAATACGCACCAACATAGGAAGATGCAAATATGCTTCACTATCTTCTAAGGAGACATAGCTGGATTGTTGATCACAGTTCAATATGCAATCAACATTATTAGACACATCCACAGCTGCAAAACAAAGAAAAACATATGTGAGTAGGAATAGGAGACAATTCAATAAGCAACCCACAAAGAAAAACGAAAAAAAAACAAGATTTTTCATAGGATATTATCTCTGAACAAGCTACAAAATCATTTTAATGGTATACATGTAGATGATCAAGTATATCACCAAAATTTGGGACAGAAAATATCTAGAACAAACTGCAATTGTGACACACTAAGATAGTAAGGAAGAAAGTTCATCTCTTTATGCTTATTTTTTCTCATGCTCAAAATAAAGTAAAATATTAATCAAAGAAATACAGTTCACATTTCTAATCATCAAAATTACGTAAAACCCAACCGAGAAATCAGCATACCTATTTGAGTCGCCCCCACTGCAAGACTAGAAGAACCTAACCAATACAAATTTTCATTATTTTCAGAAGAGTTCATAACAGTATTACAGTTCTGAACATCCAAAGACAATGAAGAAATTATTCGAGATGGATCGATTTCCCGATCAAGCATCTTCAAAGGCTTCAGGGTCACTTGAGGAGCATTTATTCCTCGTTGAGAACGATGCACCCGATCCTTCTCAACGATATCAGCAACCTTCTGGTTACAAAGACCAGGCTCAGAACTTATAAGATCGTATACATTATTCCAGAAAAGGGTCGGTGAGAGACCCCTTGCCCAACTTTCTTCGTCATCTCCAGCCCCGGGTATATAATTCCAGCTAAACTCGGAGGTAGTTCGATTTTGATAAATACCGCTCGGTGAAGAGGCTGAAACGAGAATAATGGGAGTGAAATCCCATGATTGATGATCTGGCACTTCATTCAACCAAATAACGGTCTTTTGCGATATCCATAGAGGCCGAAGAGGTTTTTTAAGGCTTGATGCTATGGAGGCGATATCAGCTCCACTATCTTCCAACTCTTTCGTCCATTGCTCTATGTGTTCTTCGATTGCTGCTTTCTCGGTATCAGGGACCCATAGAGGAAGATGCAGAGAACAATCCCAATTATCGAAATCCGGGATTTTGTTTTGAGCAAAGTTTGATGTATCTGCCTCCTGTAAGATTGCAAATGAAAAAATTTGCATGTTCTTAAAAGATTTGGGCCCTAGACAAAATTTAGTGTCACAATCATAATACTGAAAAAGTACCTATACTTCGGATTTATCTACCAGATACTGTATAATAAGAGTCAGAAGGGAATGGCATAGAACTATATGATGCTAATAAAGGCCAGACCAAGCAAAACTATCAGAATTTTAAAGGAAAAAATGTATCTTGAGCTTGCTTAACTGTTATGAATTCTGCAATTGGTCTTCCTGATCAATTTTTTCAACACAATAAGAAAATGAGCAAAGGATGCGAACAATGGCTATGATTTTAGTATCACATAATGTGTTGAAAATTTTAGTCAATGTCGAAATGCAACACAACATCAAGTGATGTCTTTTGCTTTTCTGATCTGCAATGTATCTTGAAAGGTAAATAACTACAACTCACCTCCAGCATTGTCACCTCATGATTAAGCAATTTCTTCTCATAGTTAAGAATGGAGCGATTCATAACACAAGTCCAAATAGGTATTGTTTTCGACATGCTATCAGGAAATCGCTTCCCCTTCCGAGTAGAGTCAATAATAAAGCACCCTCCTTTCTGTCCTAACCATTAATCAAACAAAACAATCATCATCAGAATCAAACAAAATTCAAACAATAATCCATCAGAATTTCCCATTAGATTAATCCAGTGAAATTAAGAGAAATACGTACCAGCAAGCTGAGCGACATGGAGATTGAGGCGAGAGGTATTAAAGGACCAGTTGTTAGTGTGGCCATCGGTGGATTTGAAGTAACAAGTGGCGTAGAATTTGGGGGAATACCAGAGGCCGCATCGGAGGTTGGCGAGAAGAGGAAGGTCTGGCCATAGCTGAGAAATCTCCCCCACAAAAATGGAGTCTTCGTAAATGGACCTCAATGCGTTGAAAAGAGTGTTCTCTCTTCGTTTTATAGTTCTCGCAGCTCTGTAAATGCTAATTTTCCCCTCGGCATCCATGATCGTTGCAGAGCTGCAATTTGCCTTTTGATTGAAGAACAATGAAACTAGGGTTTTAACAGAGGAAATTGAAAATCAGTTGATCTAAACGACAGGTCGTTCAATGAAACTAGGGTTTAGTTTAACAGAGGAAATTGAAAATCAGTTGATCTAAACGACAGGTCGTTCGAATCAAACCGTCAATTTTCCAAGTGAGAGGTGGCAACGTGAGGGTAAATATCACCTGTGGTCCCTCAACTTTCCATACTGTAAATTGCTTCAATAAACAATTGGTTAACAATATGGTACATTAATCTCTCTTTGACATCATCAATTGTGATAAGAAAACTTGTGTGAAAAACTGTTTACGTAATTATTATATTTGTAGAGGACAGAAAATACATTCATATAGAATAAACCACGCGAACATCATATTTTCATTCAGATATTATTAATTAAATTTTGAGTTCTCATGAGAAGAAGAAGAGTTTGCATTGAATAAAGAAAATTTGTTTTCGACTTGAAGGAATATTTGAGGCCAAAGATGCCAACCAATCATGTCGTGTTCGGATTTCAATAAATCTTTTAAAACATTTTATCCATTTCATGTATAATAAGATTTCCCATCAACTTTCAAATTAACAAAAATTATAAAGGTAAATTAGTATTTTTATTGTTTTAATTAATGTGACATTGATATTGACAAACAACCTTAAAGCGATAATTATTTTGAGATGAAGGGCGTATATTCTAACTTAATTAGAACTTCTCACTAGTGTCTCACATTGTTTTGTAGGAATCTAGTCGAGTGGTCTTTATCGCTTTAGTTTATTGCCCCAGTCTCGTATAGTAGACCTAACTAAACATACTCATTTGAATTCTCCAAAACATCACATGAATTCGAATTCGCAAGGTTTTCCCGTGAATTTCCCTCTACAATATCAACTATAATCTTTGATCATTTTGTTATATAAACAACAAATGCACAAATTGGCAATGCTACTCTTGCTACACAAAACAATATGTTAAAAATAACATTAATACTTTGGAATAGACATCACAAAATGTGAATTTCAAATAAACTTAAAAGTTGGATATGCTCGTTTTCAGTTGTTAACCAACAAGAACAAATTGATGATAAAGCTAAGTGAGAATTTGAAAACTACCAGCAACCACAATAGCTAAACCATCCGAGTTTTTTTCTCATTTTGCTTTAGCTTCTGTATGATGATAAGTTGGCTTTTGCGGAATTCTTGAGCATGCTAGCAGATATAGAAGAAGCAGGATTAATAGCTTTTCTTATTTTGAATATATTCCAAGCAGCACAAGCACAATGCCCCGCTGTTGCTAGTACATCCTCAGCTGCCTCCCCTGCACTTTCTCCGAACCTATTTAGAAAAACGTACATCGAAGATTACGTGAACGAACACCATTTTAAAAGACACGTGATTACTATACAAAAAAGGGTAAACTTAAAAAACATGCCCTGTGATTTCACTCATTTTCAAGAACATGTATTGTGACATGCCATGTTGTTTATAATCGTTAACAAAAAAAGATTTTTCAATTTTTAATTATGTCATAAAATGGGTAATCTTATCAGTTTTAAACTGAATTTTTTAAGGTTAGTTAATAAAAATATAATGCACCTTAAAAATAAAATTTAGAATTTTTTTTAGAAGCATAAATATTTTTTTAATATTTAAATGTGATGATAACATTAAAAAAAATCATAATAAAATGAAATTTTTTTGAAAAATTACTCAAATTTTGATGTATACTTCCTAAATAATATGGTCAAACTATAGAAATACTAAATTGGTTGAAATACCTCCTTTAACACTATTATTTTTAATAAAAAAATATTTTTATCATTTTTTTGCTAATGATTACAAACCACATTAGATGTTTTTGAAAAGAAATTTCTACAATATATGTTTTTGAAAATGAGCGAAACCAAGGGATATGTTATTGAAATTTACCGTACAAAAAATACATATCGCCGACTTCAATTAGTGTGTGATATTAAGATTTGAATGTCGTGGTAGTTTATTGTATTTACAAATGGGTTTGTGAAGAACATTATAGATCATGCCAACACAACTATACAAAACTAGACCTGTTCGCGGGCCGGGTTACCCGCCTGGCCTGGTCTAAGCCTGCTTCCATGGACCGGGCTTGGACACGCATTTTTTTAAAAAACACGACCGGAGCCCGAGCCTATCAAAGCCCGAAGATTTATGGGCCAGGCATGGTTTTTATATAAATACCCGAGCCCGGCCCGACGAATAATTTTATATATTTATTATATGTTTATACATTAAATTTATTATTATTTAAGAATTTATATTTTATCCTATTAAATTTTTATACTTGGTTAAAATAAATGTTACTAAATATTAAAGATTTTAAGTAAACAATGCAATTATATTTAAAATTTAAACATATTGTGACTTTTTTTTTTATATTTTTTCTATTAATTTTATAAAATAATTAATAAAAAATAAAATATTCATGGGCTTGGGCCGGGCTTGGGAATGACCTTGTTAGCCCGGCCCGAGCCTGAATTTCTAAAGTACGGGCTTGGGCCGGGTTTGGGTTAACGTTTTTTGTAAAAAACCAGCCAATCCCGGCCCGAACCCGGACCGGCCCGCCCGACGAACAGGTCTATACAAAACTGAATTGTCAATCTCGCCAATAAAAATGACTAAAACGCCCTTCTCCAAAAATATGGTTGAAAACTTTTTGGTGACGAAATGTCAAAAATTCGTTGCGAATGCTCCATCACAAAATGGGCCATTGGAGCATTCGCAACAAACAAATTCGTCGCCAAGGGCGAAATGCCACCATTACCTATTGGAGACCATTCTAGTTGTAGCCTTTGAGGTTGCAGACATGGCTCTTTTCTCAGCAACTTCAGCTGCATCTAAAATTTTGTCTGCAATTCACAATCATTCTATGATTTATATCAATTTCGAATACCAAACACATCGCAATTTTAAATCATAACTGAAATGAACCGAATTGAAGTTCGATCTTTAGGACATCTCCAAACCCCACTTTTGACCCCATTTTATTTCCGGCTTCAAATTTTAAATTGTGAATATTACCACTTCGTATTTGAAGCGACATTATTCACAACTTTAAAACATTTATTTTTTTTATCTTTAATTGTTTTTAATTTTTTTTAAAATTCTTATACTTTGAATGTATATTTAGAATGTTAATTTTGTCTTTTGTTTATAAAAGAACTTGTTTTGTTTTGCTTTTTAAATAATTATTACCACTTTTATAGTTGTGGTTTTAAAGTTTGAAGTTAAAAATGAAATGTCGGGTTGAAGAAAAAATACTGTAACAACTTTAAATTATAGAGTAAAATAAATTTTGAAGTTAAAATTGAAAGTGTAAGGTTGGAGATGTTCTTACTGACAGCATCAAGAGAGGCCAACAAGACTTCTCCAGGAACCATGCTAAGGAATTTTTTTCCAGCTTGGGATTTAACCAATGGCGCCATTACCGAACCAGAAGCAATTCCCACACCATTAAGCATAGTTTTGCTCAACTTTTCAGTCATTTTGGACAGCTTTCTCACACTACAAAAAAAAAACCATCAATTATTATTACAGTTGGTTTGACTAAAACAAGACATGTTCCCATTATTATGGTAAGTACTACTTAGGATGCCATATACCGTTTGAGGCTTTTGTTGACTTTGTTGTTGTTTTTTGAGGCCCCTCTGCTTCTGTTTTTTGTTGTTTTTTCTTCTGATGCACTGTTTAGTATCATTTCTCCTCCTTTTTGGACCTGTTTTCCCCCATTTTAATGGATTATGTAAAAAGTCTATGTATTCCAATGGATAGTACAATTTGGCACTTAACTTAATTAGCTGGTAACAACTAAATATTTTTCAATTTTTTTTACTTAAACTACAAAGCCTGTGTTAAAAAACTTGTGTAATAGAGGCGAATATAGGGAGAGACGGTATTGACGTGTTTAAGCCAAGTTCAAAATATTTGAAGGGGATCTTCAATCTTTTAATTGGTGTCTAGACTTGTATATAAATTAACCGGATAAATCTTATAATAAAGTAGTCGTTATGTTTTGAAAAATTTGTAAAATGAACCGCTTAGAAAAATAATGCAAAACTGACCAGTTTCTTTTAGGGTAATTTTAATTGAAAGATGGACCATCAAAACAGGTGTTGAAAATCGAATTACCAAAATTCAGTTGATGAAAGAAATTTGATAACGGAAAATTATATAAATGATAATCCTTTTAACATGAAAAAAATACGATGCTTAATAAAAACCCTGCTATGTTAAATAATTTATAGGTTTATTTATATACATGGCAAATTTTGTATGAATGACTTGTAGACATTAAGGTTAGTTGTACTAATAAGATCACATCTAAAATCATAACGAACTCATTTCTTCTTATGACAAGTCTAACAGAACTGTGTCTAAATATAATTAGTAAACTCAAATCAAGATTAAGCAAAAGGAAACAAACCTGATTAGTGTAACCATTACTACACTTAAAAATCCCCTTAACAATGTGACCAGTTCCTCCAGCAATAGCCTTAGCAATAACATTATTATATTCTTCCACATTTGGAGCAAATTCTCTCCACTCAACACCACCACACTTTTTCTTACCGAACCCCGTAAAGCAACAATTCTCGTTCAAAAACGAATCGAGCGATCCCAAATCGCCACCAAACCGCTCCAAGAAACTAACCCCGTAGCTCAGCGGCTCACTGTCTTTCATCGGCAACGAGAACAAGTAGTTCAAACCGTCAAGTTTGACCACCGGCTCATCTTTTGTCAACGGCCATTGAATTTGAGCCTCATTGTTGTCATTACTGATTCTAACAAGTGTTGCGAGAGAGACATTTTCGTCGAAAATTTGGACAAGAGTAAACTCGCCTTGGGCGAGTTCTAATGCTTCGCCACCTTCGATTAAATGGACTTTACAGGCTGGGATTTGAAGGACGACTTGTTGGTGCAAATTTTCGAGTTCCGGGTTTTGTTGATGCGGTCGAAATGTGGGTTCTGAAGAGGTTTTCGGCTTGAAACAAGAACAACCCATTTTTTTCGGTTTCTTTGGTGTTCAAGGGAAAGAACATAAAAAGGAAATATGAATAATGAAAGGTTTTTGTGGTGGAATATTGATGATGTTGAGTTGATTCTTTGTTTGTTGTTTGTAACTTTATTCTATTCCATGTTATGATGTACAACTTTCGGTGCAAAGAAAAATAATGGCTTGGTTTTGGGATAAGTGTAAAAATCAACTATGCAGATACTGTTGATGTGCTGTTTTACTTGACATTGATGTGCATACGTACCTTAAAGTTTTTTTCTGGGTAAATGCCTGAATTTGTACATAGAATTCTACCGACTCCCTAGATTGTAAAGTGATCCGGTAATTCCTTCAAACTTTCAAAAAATGCATAATTTTGCTCCATCAATATCACGTGTTAGTTTATGGTTATTTTGATTTTTTAAAAATATAATTTTTCTGATTTTCCTCTCCATTCAAAAGCTGATACGTGACATTGAATGAGCAAAATGATAATCTTTTTTGAAGTTAAAAGGTAATTAACGGAACACTTTAAAAATTCAGGTGGTACAAGTTCATGTTTCTTTTCCTTCCTTATGTAACAGAGTTTTGAGCTTGTACTTGAGTAAAGTACATCTAGTAGCTAAGGATATGCCTTTATTTCACTTGCATTGCCAAAATCTAAAACTGAAAATAGCACTGAATTAAACATTTGAAATACTGCTGCTCTCACATTTGATTTTTTTTCCTCCCAACTGTGCAGAATTACATATATTACAGCACAAAATAGTATAAATTACAAAATCGGCGCAGACAAATATGGCAAACATTGAAGAACCAAATTTTGATTGAATGAAGACAAAAAAAAAAAGGCTATAATTCCTAAATCTCTATAGCAATCAATAATACTTAATAATAATGTACTAGCCATATACCTTATAAGGGGGTAAATAATTCACAATATCTATTCATTTTTTAGGCGCCACTGTGCCCAACTTTTTGCTAAATAGCCGAAGAAGGTGGCTTGAGGAGGGGCTCTTTTCTTCCCATTTAGATTTTTTCCTCCTAAGTCTGTGTATACTGCACCCTTTTCTTTGCTTCTTTCGATCTGCTTACAATGGATATACGAATTCAAATTTGCAGCTGATTTTCTTGCATAATCGTTAAACAAGCAGAAATATGGAAAAGGAGAAACTATTGATTCAATATGACAGTTTTTATTTCAAAATTTTACAAGTCCATTGCTAGGTTCAAAAGTGGGATTTGGAGTTGGAAATGAAGTGGATATACTCCAACCCTACTTCATTTTCGCTCCAATCTTTAAAGTGTGAATAATGCTGTTAAAACTTCAAAATATTTATTTTTTCTATTTTTTATTGTTTTTAATTTTTTTATAATTCTTTTATTTTGAATATATATTTAGAATGTTATTGTTCCTTTATTTAAAAAATTTATTTTATTTTTTAAAAAATTATTATTACTTTTATAGATGTTTCAAAGTTTGAAGCGAAAAATGAAATGCATAGTTGAAAAAAAAACATTGTAGCAATTTTAAATTATGGAGTGAAATAGAATTTGAAGTGAAAATTGGAAGTGTAGGATTAGAGATGCCCCGAGACTGCCAATTTTATGGAATGTAAACAGCGAGACACGAAAGAAGCGGAATTTTTTCAGATTCAAGAAAACTAGGACATTTGCTCTTGTAAAATCGAAAAAATAAACAATTGGCATGCGCCAACTTTGAAATCTCCAATCAGAATGTGACACGTGACGCTGAGGTAGGGGGTGGCAAGTGCACTTTTATCATGTTTGGGGGGTTTGTGGCGCAAAATGAGAGTCGAGGGCGGCAAAACGAGAAATCATGCCAAGTTGAAGGTGCTAAGAATGTATTTAGCCACTAAAATTAATGTTACATGGGCTAAGATTGGCATATATACCTTGTAAATCTTGCCCTCCTTGAGATGGTACCTTATACCAGACCAATTTATAGACTGGGAGAAGTGAGA
>CATIWQ010021018.1:0-20867 GCA_949673415.1 Euphorbia schlechtendalii | reverse complement strand
CTTGTAGATTCCTCATGTGGAGTTGGAGGCATCTTCTTTACCTGTAGATGACATGATGCGAATGTTATGTATGCATGTTTTATGCATGAACAATATTTATCATATGATGTATGTTCGTCTAGGCGTCGTGGGCTTCATTTATTGGAGAGTCTTCTCTTGTGCTGGTGCCCGGTTGCCCCTATGACTTATCTGTTAGGGATTCCATGGACGACTCCCTCAAAGTGACGACCATGGGTTCGTAGAATCAGATTTAAGTTCATAGCTTAGATCTGATTTGAGGAGAGTCCGGATGAATCGTTGATCCTGCATTGTGTTGATGATGATCGCTTGGAAGCCATTTATCTGAAGTGTTGACGTTTTGCATAGATCGCCCTTGCGGGTTTTCAATCTATCGAACTTTGTCTTAATTTTTGTGAGGGTCGCGAGGGACCTTCATGGGAATCCCCGCAAGGGTTGCCTAGGACCCTCGCGGGGAGGCCCCGCGAGGGTAGCTAGGGACCCTCGTGGGAATCCCCGCGAGGGTCGCCTAGGACCCTCGCGGGGAGGCCCGCGAGGTTTCCATACGGCCTTCGCGGGCAGTCCCCGCAAGGGTCCCTTAGGACCCTCGCGGGGAGTGCGGGCTGCTTCGCGTAGCTTTGCGTGACGCTGCCATTCGCGAGGCTGTCTCGCACAGCCTCGCGCGAGCTGCCTTGCGCAGCCTCGCGCAAGGCTGCTTCCGCGTGGGATTTTTTTTTTAAGTTAAAATAATTTAAAACATCCGAGGAGGATTCCCATATGAAGATCGTCGGATGGTCGAAAATCGTGTGATTCTAGGATAAATTTCTCGAAAAGCCATCATCATTGAACGCGCGAGCTGGTATAAAATCCCGTGCTCACACTAGTGTCATCAGCAAATCTAAGGCTCACTTGCCAAACAGTTACATTTTCTTAGGTACCCATGCTTTCTTGTTGGGTCCTCCCTTGTAAGCAATGCTTAGGTTACTCCAGTCGTACTCATCATAATAACCATTTTTATGTCTATAGAGAACTATAGCATGTCCATTCTTGCCACAAAACCACACGCTATTTTTTCTTTGGGTTGGCTCGCTTTCTTCTATTTAGAGGAATTATTCCTCTTAGAATTACGAGTTTTGTTACTCAAAGTTTTACCATTGGCTAGAGTAGGAACCCATTTATCATTTAAAGTTGTTATCTCAGCAATCAACTCATTTAATTGCTTAGTGAGCTTGCTAACATTACATTCCTAATACTCAACTTTTTTCTTGAAGAAAGCGGATATCAAGAGACAAGGAAGCAATGGGATGTTCTTTAATGGTCTTCACTTCTCCTCACTAGCTCTTTGATGTTCTACCATGACTTCTTAGTCAGTTTCATGACATCAAAGAGTACATGGATGAACTCTTCTATGCACAATGGGATTTCAGGATGTACCTTAGTTTGAGGTTGTGCTTAGCTTCAAAGTTAGCAGCAGTTTGACTTTTATTTGAAGTAGAAACTGAGCCTTCGCCCCTTTCATTCTTAATCACCATTAAGCAAATGTTGGCAGAGTAAGTTACTTCTTCGTCATACGATGAAGATTCTTCTAAATCGCTCCAGGTGGCAGTAATTGCCTCATTCTTCTTTGCGAACCTCTTCTTGTATCTATCCTTCTTGGTCTTTAGATAGCTAGACTGGATATGGCCTTTTTCTCCACATCCAAAGCATCTGATATCTTTGTTGTGTTCCTTCTTTAGTCCTTCCTCAGCTCCACGCCGGTGCTAAGTTGACTTGATTTTAGCAGGAAACTTCTTCTTGTTGAACTTCCCATCCTTCTTCATGAAGCATTTGAAATGCCTTGTCAGTAGGGCCATTTTGTCATCATAATCGTAGTTGGTGGATTCATTAGAGGAATCAGCTTTCAATATAATGGCTTTGCCCTCTCTTTCCTTGCCTCTACTCCTTTTGGAGTTATCGCTATATTTCCTCAGGGACATTTTCTAAGTCCCTATCAGCTCATCATAGTTGTAGGTCTTAAGTTCATGAGCCTCCTCGATCAAGCTCTTCTTGGAATCCCACTCTTAGGTATGAGTGAAGAGAATCTTCTTCACCAACTCCTCTTTGGTAAACTCCTTGCCTAATCTCTTTAGCTCATTAACGATAATGAACCTGGTACTCATAGCCTGAATACCCTCACTAGCACCCATTTGGAAAATCTCATAGTCTCTCAGTATGAGGTTGATCTTTGACTCCTTAACCTTGTTAGACCCCTCATAGGTAGTCTCCAGTTTCTTCCAAATTTCATGTGCTATCTCGCAGCCTGAGACCCTATTAAATTCTGTAAGATCTAGCACACAGTGTAAGTAGTTGATGATGGCTGTATTCTCTTTGAGAAGCCTTAAGTCAACATCATCATAATCCTTTAGATCAACTGGTACACGAACCCCATTCTCCACAACGATGGGAATTCTAGAGCTAAGCTCATTAGCAAGCCATGCTTGCATGCTTAGAGATTGAATAAAGTTCTTCACGCGATTTTTCCAAAATGTGTAATGATTACCATTAAACAATGGTGGCTTGGTAACAGACATACCCTCCTTCTGGAGCACTGTCTATCCTGAGCAGGAACTGACACTATTATAAGCTATTTATGGGTCTTTAACTCATAGACGATTATTTAAAAAGTTGAGCACTCGCTCTGTAACCACTTGTTAGTCCTAAATGGCTTAATATAACAATAGAGGAGGATGAATGCAGTTTTTGGTTCCTTTTCATGATTTATAAAATTATTTTAACCAAGTTACATTTTTATATGTGTGCTGAGTTTGTCGTGCTGAGCTGGGTCTAAAAATTATAAACTGCTCAACTTTGATGGAACAATTTATCTTCAATCTCTTGCTGAGTACTCTACTCAGCTTGGATTGGTTTTCAAGTAAAATAGATGAAATAGAAAGAATGATGAATGAGATAATTCGTGATAAAAGTCAGATAAATAAGGTTAGAACTTTTACACTTGAGATTTAATCCTAGTTCGGCCCCTAGCCTACTTCCAGTCCCTGGATTCCTTTCCGAGCTTTAATCCACTAATGATTCGTTCCTTCTATAGGCGGAGAAGCCTTTACAGTAGGTACAAAAGATTACAGAAAGTACCTTCCTTTCTAACTACCTCTCAAACTCAGTTTAGGTACCCTTCCTAAACTAACACTCACATTTATCAAATAAATTAGCGAACAAAGGTATTCAACTTATAGAAATGTTGAATCCTTTACAATGTTAAATCTTAAGTGTTTTTCTCTCTATTATAAATCGATTAAGACAATATGTGTTTGTTGATTACTTGATTTGGAATTTTTGAAAGCTGTGAGTATTTGAATAGAGATCCAGCTCTCAGAGAAATTCGAGGTGGTTTACCAAGTTTGAACGTCTACTTCAGTCTTCTATTTATAGTTGAAAGTCTTGGAATTAGTTGTTGCAAACTTCTCATCCTGATAGTTCATCAATATCTCTTCTCTTCAAATCTTTTGAATTTTCTCGGTAGAGACAAGTTCCAAGACATTTAGAGACATAAATTTCGAACATTGAAGCGCAAGATTAATCCGTTAATCTAATGCATCAAAAACTCATTTCCTTCAAGTAATCTAGACTGAGAGAGGAGCGCATAAAATTCAATGTGGAATTCTATGAATGGTTGACTTGCTGACATTGCAGAGTTGCATAGAGACATTAAGAAGCAACGCATGTTAGAGGATTCCTTTTATCTTGCACTTTAGTGAGGAATCTCCAATATTCTGTACTGATACCTTTTGTTTGTGAAGACCACTGGAATATCTTCTTTAATTTTAGTGCCTTTTTCCTAAAAAGCATCAAAGGGATATTCTATTTCTCATAGAAACCATTAGTAGCATGTGTGTCATTTAATTCTCTAAGTGTTAAAGTAACTCTGTTTTTAATACAAAAAGCTAACTCAACATAGCTGAGTAAATATCTTATAAACTATGAAATACTAAACTTAACTCAATTTTTCTTACTCTAAGTCGTAACTTAATTAATTACTAAGTAAAATGAGTTGTTTTTCCTTAAACAAACTCAAGTAAACTTCATTAATTAAGAGTATACTTAGTACTCAATTAATTTCACAATCCTAGTCAATATGTTATTCCAAAGTGATAAAAGTACTGTGAAGTACTATTAACTTATGATGAAACCTTTTCACCAATAGCGATGCCAAAGTCAATTAGGATACTCCTTGTCATCTCTTCTCATTATGATTATGAGATTTGGTAGATGGATGTGAAACCGTGTTCCTTAATGGGAACCTCGATAAGGATGTATATATGATATAACCTGAAGGTTTTACATCTCAGGATGGCTCGAAGGTGTGTAAATTGCAAATGTCCATTTATGGATTTAAGTGAGCATTAAGGAGGTGGAATATTAGGTTTCACAAGACAATTCAGGAAATTGATTATGTGCAAAACGCTAATGAGCCTTGTGTATATAAGAAGGTTAGTGGGAATGCAATCATTTTCCTTGTATTATATGTTAATAACATATTATTAATAGGAAATCATTTATCTTTTCTTCAAATAGTTAAGTCATGGTTGTCAAAGAAGTTCTCCATGAAATACCTAGGAGAATTTGCTTTTTTACTTGGTATAAAGATCAATCGTGATATATCCGAGAGGCTGCTAGGTCTTTCTCAAAGTACATATATAGATGAGGTTTTAGCCATATTTAACCTTGGGGAGTCAAGAAAGGGTAATCTTCCCATGTCTCACGGGATTAACCTTTTTAAATCTGAGTCTTTGAGAGCATAAGAAGAGAGACCGTGCATGAATGGAATTCCCTATGCTTCATATATGGTATGGTATGGTATGCCCTCAGTAGATATCTCACATGCTTTAAGCGTCACGAGCAAATTTCAATCTGATCCATGTGAGAAGCACCAAATGGGCTTTAAAACTATCCTCATGTACTTACGAAGAACTAAGAATATGTTTTTAGTTTATAGAGAAAGTGATCTCTCTATGAAGGGATTCACTATGTGAGTTTTCAATCTGACATGGATAATTATAAGTCCAATTTAGGATAAGTGTTTATTAAATTAAGGGGCAATTTTTTGGAAAAGTTTCAAACAAGATACGGCTACCGATTCAACAGATGAATATGAGTATATAGCTACTTTTAAAGCAAATAAGCAAACTGTCTGGCTAAAGGGATTTATCAGTGATCTCTACGTGGTGTCTAGAATTGTAAATCCAATAGTGGTCTATTGCAATAACAATGGGGCTATTACTTTGGAAAAGAAACCATGGTCTCATTAGTGAAATGGACACATACTCAAAAGTTCCATCTCATTCAAGAGATAGTTTCTAGAAAAGATATAAGCTTAGAATACATCCCTACTGATAAGAAATCTAGCTATTGGGCTAACAAAACCACTAACTCAATTTAAGCATGATCAGCATGTTAACGAGTAAGGCATGGAGCACATGGGCCATTAATTCTAGTGTAAGTGGGAGTTTGTTAGACATGATTGATAAGTGTATAATTACACTTATTATCATAATAATTTTACACATTAAACACCATAGTTTAAGTTATTTTTATACTTCATATAAAAGATTTCACGTGGTATGTAGTTGTTTTTTATGCAAATGCAGGTAATAGGTAAATCTTGGAAGTAAAATGATTAAAGTTGGAAATCTATGAAAAAAGAGTGAAAAAGGTGTAAAAAGATACGTGGAACTTAAGGATTTGGCTTAGGATTGAAGATGTCAAAGATCAGTAAAATTACAAGAAGGATTCTGAAGAAAAAGACAATTCACGGTCGCGACAACCATTCGCGATCGCGACTTAGTATTCTTCAGAACAGAAAGTTGCCAACCAAGTATTCATGGTCACGACATTGATGGTTTTTTGGTCAACTCTTCTCAACTATCAACTACCAAATAAGAACGATCAACTGCCATTAACTACCAAACAAAAAGACACCTTTTGGAAGTCAACCAATCATGAAAAGGTGCCTTTTCATTGTGGATAAGGATAAAGCTTATCATCCAATCACAATGAAATGATGTAATCTTTTACCAATGGACATGATTCTTCGCTTGGATAGACGCAACCCTTCCTACTCTATAAATAGGGCTCCAAACTCACCAATTAGTGGGAACAAGTGGTGGATAAAGTGGTGCATGGCATGATAGACGTGTGTGCATGGATAGAGAATAAAAATATCTAGATTTTGCTACATTCGTAAGTCTTAGCGGGAAAATGTATAAGTGATTCGAACCTTATTTCGATCACTATATCTGTCTACATATTCGAGCAATTGTTGTATAAGTGTAATTTCAAATCACTTATCAATAAAAGTTTTCATTCTTCAATATTCATTTGTTCAATATTCACAAAGAATAACATCCTAGCGAAGGTTCAGTAAGGGTTGAGACCGAATTCAAAGCAGAAGCAAGAATTGCGGGAAATGATGACTCCCATTAAAGAGTGGATACGGTTTGATAAACTTTAGCTTTCACTTGCATACCTTACAACTTTGCTTTGCTTTCTACTTATACTTTCTATTTCGATGTTTATGATATGTTTATGTGTCATAATGTGTTTTTCGCGTTGAGTCTTTTATATTAATCAAGTTATATGCTTTTAAGTTAACTTTAAGAGTAGTTTCAGGGTTAACAAGATTCTATATGATCACTGGATCTATTATTATATCGCTGTTTAGTGAGCTAACATTTTCAGAATGGTAACTTGCTAAATATGGCTATGTGAGAGCGACCCATCCTAAGCATAGTAATATTGTCATCCAGGTTTATATAATCATCTAAATTCATTTGCACTAGATTTAGAAAAGTCATTTCATGTGTTGCTCTGCGGTGAATAATTGAATATCTGAGTGTCTAGAACCGAATATGTTAAATTAATCTAGTGTACGTAATATCTTTGATGATTTTGCATGTTTTCTTTGCTATACTTGTTCGTAGGGAATATCTATGTACTTTATATCTTCTATAATCTTTCATACATTTTTCTATCCATCCATCATTCTAATCCTCCAAAATAAATTACATTATTTTCTTTTGTTCCGTTCCTCTTGTTGATCTTTAGAATTGGTTCCTTCCCTGTGGGATCGATATCTTTTAAAACTACATCGTAATTGTATACTTGCAGTGGTTACCATTTTTGTATTCAGATAAGCAGTATTGACAACACCTGTTCGTATTTTGAACTCTTATCATATCAGTAGAAATGTGGGAGATAAGGTTTTCGGCTTCTTTATAAAATATAATTCCTCAGAGTCAGTAGAGTCAAAACCTTGCTAACAAGTTTTTTTGGCCATTGCTAGAGATAAGGTTTTTGCATTTTCCTTTTATCGAGGAATGGGTCCTCGAATTCTTGGTTAGGGTCCTCGAATTCTTGGTTACTGTTGCGGAAGATGGAAAATTTTTGAATGGAGGAGAAGAGTATAAATTCAATATGATGGATTTAATCAGATGGTTTGGTATGGGAGAAAATTTTGAAGAGATTGAGAAAGATGAAGATTATGAATTAACGGATGTTTGGACTGAGTTAACGGGATTGGATTGATACGATGTCAAAAAACCGTCCAACAAAAACATCCAAAGTAATAGCCTTCTCTGCCTTCACAATTTTATCTCTCAAAGTCTTTTTTTTTACATGAAACAACTAAGGTGACAATGAAGGACTTGGAAATATTAGTGTGCACAGTTTCGCAGTTTCGACCAAAATTTCCTATGTATATGATAGAATCCATCACTTATCTTACTACACATAAAAATGCTAGAGTTGGAGGTGTAAATGCAATTTGTGGGATAATTTTAGGGGCAAAGAATCGATTACCGTACCAGTATAATCCAAAGGAGAAATTTAATTTTATGGGAGGAGTGTATATGAAGAGAGCGAGATTGGTTAAAAGAGAACAGGATTGGTTAAAGAAGAAGGAGAAAAGTTTATGTTTTTACCCTATGGAGTAAGGGTAAGGATGATGAATCTACATATCGAGAGAACCAACAAGAAGAAGATGTTGAAGAAGTTCAATTTGAAAGTAGTAATTCAAGACAAGCCTGGGGAAGTACAAATGATACTTGGAGAGGAAAGTTCGTGAAAGATGTCAACCAAGCATGCTTAGACATAGCAACAATACAGCAAGATGTTTGTCAACTAAAAAAATCTAACATTTCATTGAACCGTAAGTTGAATACATATTTTAGAATGCAGAATTTGGAAATCTCGTCGAGCCCTCCAAATTCAAGTTCCAATGAATAAAACGGGTTCAAATTCTTTTTCTTTTATTTTATTTTATTTTCTTTTCAATTGTGTGTTTTAGACTAGGTTTATATTTTAATAAAGTGTTCCACAATGAGGACATTGTGTTCTTTAGTGTGGGGGATGTTTGTAAAGCAATCCGGAAAAAAAAGACAAAAATCCAAAAAATAAATAAAATGAAAAAATCGAAAAACTAGTTCGCAAGTTTTTGACTCTACTGACTCTGAGGATTTATATTTTATAAAGAAGCCAAAAACCTTGTCTCCCAAAAAACTTGTTCACAAGGTTTTGACTCTTCTAACTCTGAGGATTTATATTTTATAAAGAAGTCGAAAACCTTGTCTCCCACGTTCCTACCGATAAGATAACAGCTCAAAATATGAATAGGTGTTGTCAATACCGCTTATCTAAATAGAACAATGGTGACCACTGCAAGTATACAGTTACGATGTAATTTTAAAAGATATCGATCCGACAGGGAAGGAACTAGTTCTAAAGATCAACAAGAGGAACGGAACAAAAGAAAATAATGTAATTTATTTTGGAGGATTGGAATGATGGATGGATAGATAAATGTAAGAAAGATTAGAGAAGATAAAAAGTATATAGATATTCCCTACAAATAAGTATAGCAAAGAAAACATGCAAAATCATCAAAGATATTATGTACACTAGATTAATTTAACAGATATTCGATTATTCACCGCAGAGCAACACATGAAATGAATTTTCTAAATCTAGTGTAATCAAATTAAGACGATTATATAAACCTGGATTAAAATATTATTATGCTTAGTACGGGTCGCTCTCACATAGCCATATTTAGCAAGTTACCATTTTAAAATTGTTGGCTTACTAAACAGCGTTATAATCACAGATCCAGTGGCTATACACAATCTAGTTAACCCCAAAATTACTCTTAAAGTTAGCTCAAAAGCATATAACTTGATTAATATAAAAGACTCAACACGAAATACACATTATGACACATAGACATATCATAAACTTTGAAATAGATAGTATAAGTAGAAAGAAAAGCAAAATTGTAAGGTATGCAAGTGAAAGCTAAAGTTGATCAAACCGTATCCACTCTTTAATTGGAGTCATCAATTCCTGTAATTCCTGCGTCTGCTTTGAATTCGGTCTCGACTCATACAGAACCTCCGCTAGGATGCTATTCTTTGTGAATATCGAATAAACGAATATTGAAGAATGAAAACTTTTATTGATCAGTGATTTGCAATTACACTTGTACAATAATCGCTCGAATATGTAGAGAAATCTAGTAATCGAAAAGAGGTTCGAATCACTTATACATTTTCTCGCTAACAATTATAAACGTAGTAATCTAGATATTTTTACCCTCTATCTATGTGACACACTTATCACTCATGCCACACCACATAATCCACATGAAAATTGTTGAGTCTTGAAGCCTATTAATAGAGTACGAAGGGTTGCGTCTATCCAAACGAAGAGTCATGTCCATTAGCGAAGAATTACACTGCTTCATTGTGATTGGTTGAATTGGTTTGATCTTATCCACAATGGAAAGGCACCTTTTCATGATTGGTTGACTTCCAAAGGTGTCTTTTCGTTTGGTAGTTGATGGCAGTTGATCGTTCTTATCCGGTGGTTGAAAGAAGAGAAGAGTTGACTATAAAACCGTCAAGGTCACGATCGCGAATGATTGTCATGATCGTGAATACTTGGATGGCAACTTTCTATTGTGAAAGTTAACAAGTCGTGACTGGGATATGTGTGTCACAATCATAACATGCCTTTTTTCATATGATTCCTCTTTGCGATTTCTACTGATCTTTGACATCTTCGATCCTTTGTCAAATCCTTAAATTCCACGCAACATTTTGCACCTTTTTCACTTTTTTTTCATAGATTCCAACTTTAATCATTTTACTTCCAAGATTTACCTAATACCTGCATTTGCGTCAAAAACAACTACATACCACGTAAAATATTTTATATGAAGTATAAAAATGACTTAAACTATAATGTTTAATGTGTAAAATTATCATGATAATAAGTGTAATTACGCACTTATCAGAACTCTAGTGGTTTACTTTCTAATCTTAAATTTTCAAATGATGAAAAATTTGAAATATGTGTACAAGTAAAAAAAACTAGAAAGCATTTTAATTTTATACATAGAGAATGAGAATTACTAAGTTTGATACATTCTTATTTGGGAGACTTAAAAAATACCATGTCTAAAGGTGTTCAAAAGTATTATATTACTTTTATTGATGAGTTTGCAAGTTATTCAAAAGTGAGTTTTACTTCATAGTAAAGATGAGGCTTTGATATGTTTTTGTTATAAAAAATGAGGTTGATAATAAGTTGAATAAGAAGATTAAAAGGATACGATCTGATAGGGGTGGTGAGTAATTGCCTTCAATGATTTGTGAGAAACATAGCATTATAAATAAGGCCAAACCTCTTTATTCACCTGAATCTCATGGTATAGCTGAGAGGAAAAACTGAAATTTAAAAGAAATTGTATGCTTTTAAGTTTTGGTGCTCCTGAAAGTTTTTGGGTGAGGCTATTTTATCTGCTTGTCATGTTCAAAACAAAATACCTTATAAGAAGACCAATAAGACACCATATAAGTTATGGAAGGGTTATCCTGCTAACTTGCAATATTTGAAAGTGTGTGGGTGTCTTACTAAGTTCTTCTTTCCGAACCAAAGAAGAGAAAATAGGTTCAAAAACTTATAATTGTGTGTTCATAGGCTATGTTAAACATAGTAATGCCCATAGATTTCTTTTCCTTAAAAGTGATGAGTATGAAAGTGACACAATAAAGAATGTAGAATTCTTTGACAACGTCTATCCATTAAAGACTACATATTTTCCCATTAAAGACTACATATTTGGTTGAAGATGAACCTAAAATATTTTTTGAAGCTATTTCATCTTCTAAGTTATAATTTTGCTGAGAAGCTATTAAAATAGATCTTAATTCTATTTAGAAAAATGAAACTTGTATTTTAGTTGATTTGCCTTCAGGAGCTAAACCTATTCGTTACAAGTGGATTTTAAAAAAGAAACGTTTTCTTGATGGTTCCATTGATAAGTTTAAAGCTCATCTTGTTGCTAATGATTTTACACAAAAAGGAAAGATTAATTATTTTGATGCTTATGCTCCATTGGCTAGAATTTCTTCTGTTCAAATTTAAATAAATCAAAGCTTTTGTTTACAATCTTTTTATCCATTAAATGAATGTGAAAAATGCTTTTCTCAATTGTGATTTAGATGATGAGATATATATGGTGCAACCTAAGGGAAGTGTTAACCTTGGGTAAGAAGGAAAAGTATGTAAATTAATAAATTTTTATGTTTTAAAACAAGCACCTAAACATTAACATGAGAAATTTGATCAAGTTTTGATGGAAGATGATTTTTCATCTCTTAATGTAGATAAGTGTGTGTATACTATAATATTTGATGAAATGTGTGTGATTATTTATCTTTATGTTGACGATATGTTTATCTTTAGTTTGAGCATTGATATTATAAATAAAATGAAGATATTTCTATCATCCAAGTTTGACATGAAAGACATGGGAGGAGTTAGTGTGATATTAGGTATGAGGATCATAAGGAAGGATAATGGCATTTTATTAACTCAAGAACATTATGATGAGAAACTTCTTCGGAAGCTTGAATATTATGATATAATTCATGTGAGTAACTCTTATGATCCAAATGTCCATTTAAAGAAAAATAGAGGTGATCTAATGGATCAATCTAAGTATGCAAAAATTATTGGTAATTTGTTGTACTTTATGAATTTCACATGTCCCGACGTATCTTATGTTGTATGTAGATTGAGTAGATAGACACACAACCCGAGTAATAATCACTAGGAAGCCATATCGTGGGTTATGAAATATTTGAGAGCTACCATGAATTATGTTATTCTATATAGTAGAAAGTTCGTTGTAATTGAAAGGTACAGTGATGCAAACTAGATCTCTGATTCACATGAGATAAAGTCCAGTAGCGATTATTATGTTTTCATCCTTGGTGGTGGTGCAATATCATGGAGGTCAGCTAAGAAAACCATCATAAAGGTCTAAGATGGAATCCTAGTTCATTGCATTAGAGTTAACTTGTAATGAGGCTAAGTGGTTGACGAACTTCTTAGCATGTGCACCTTTAAGAATAAATTCAACACCTTATATGCATACACAATATAATTGTCAAACGATAATATCAATATAAAAGAATAAGACCTTTAATGGAAAAATATAAGCATATACGTTTGAGACACAATGTTGTGAAGCAATTGCTAAAAGATAGAGTGAAATCCATAATTTTTATGTGAGGTCAGAAGTGAACATAGCCGATCCTTTGATAAAACTAGTTGGATGAAAATTAGTCCAGGAAACATCAAAGGGGATGAGACTTAAGCCAATATAAAATTGGCAAAGATGGAAATCCAACTTAAGTGATTGAAGATCCCATGAAGTAAGTTCATATGGGTAATAACAGGTCTTTATTAGTTCTGCTAGCGCAAAGTAGTACAAAATATTATCCCAATCCTAGATGTGAGAAAGTGCTATGTTGCATATTTTGAGAGGATGAGTTTACATAACTCTTAAAGAATTTCATAGCTCTTATGAGTGGTTTATAAAGTGTAATATAAACTTGATGAAATCACCTAAGTGAGTGTGAAGTGGGGCTTCTTCTATGAGATATTGGCGCTAACTCTAGAGCACTTACAAATGACCAAGCGTGCGAAGACTATTTGTGCAAAACCGCATTGTTGGAGATAGCACCTTGGTATAGTGCGATATGGTAAATTCCCTATTCCACATTAATACTTATTTGGGTCAAAGAAACTTTATGTTTCACCAAATATTTCGTTGGAATAAAATTGTATCTATCAAGTATTGGTTCATAGTTGAAAAGACACTAATACCATGCATTATATGTCAAAACTGAGATATCCAGGAAATTCTTTTACAAAAATTCTTTTTTCAAACATCTTGTAAAAGTAGTAGGGGATTGTTAGAAAACTTAAAATTTTGAGTTACTTTCAAAAGATTATGTCCCACATGGGAAACTTAAAGACACTTGTTTTAATTTATATTGTGTTGCTCATTAACGGGCTTGCAAAGATGTGAGAGAGATAAGAGAGGCTCTCGCGTGCACATGAGAGAAATGGCCCAAAGCCGTTTCTAGCGCAAATCATCTAATTCCTCCGCCCCCCCCCCCCCCCCCCCCCGCGTGCGGGCAAAGCCTATGCTCTAGAACCTTTTATGAATTTTATACAGAAAATAATTTTATTCATATATGTTTTATGATTTTTTATTTTCCCTATATGAAATTGTTAACAACTATTTTTTATTTACCTTTAAGTTTTAATAGCGAATACCTATAAATGATAGTGAAATTGCCATAAAGTTGATCTTTTGAGCCCGCTTCAAGTTAGGATTAGAATGACTAACTATTTTCGTACTTAATGTAAAAATGTAACTGCCTTTTAATGCTCAACAACTCTTTTCTAACAACTACATCATTCTTTGCCTTTCTTTTTTATAGTACAAAAAACTCTTACTTTCACTCTCACTTACCTTCCTGGATATATTGCCTCTTTATTTCTGTCACCATCTCCATCTATAGAGTTGAAGAAGTGGTTCATTCTTGGAAGGAACTACCAATTATCGTTCAAGAACAAGGCCTAGCACTACTTCACTTTGTTAACAGTTGTTTCTATCTTCAAATTCTGTTCGTGATCCAATTTTCAGCTTACATTCCTTACACTGATTTTTTTAGATATCTCAAACTATGCATGCGTTGGACAATAACTTTATTGACAATGATAACATATAATCCAACTATTTAAGAATTAGAATGACTAACTATTTTCATACTTAATGTAAAAATGTTACTGCCTTTTAATGTTCAACAACTCTTTTCTAACAACTACATTCTTTGCCTTTCTTTTTTATAGTACAGAAAACTCTTACTTTCACTCTCACTTACCTTCCTGGATATAATGCCTCTTTGTTTCTGTCACCATCTCTATCTATAGAGGTGAAGAAGTAGTTCATTCTTGGAAGGAACTACCAAGTATCGTTCAAGAATAGCACGACATCACTTTGTTAATAGTTGTTTCTATCTTCAAATTCTGTTCGTGATCCAATTTTCAGCTTACATTCCTAACACTGATTTTTTTAGATATCTCAAACTATACATGCGTTGGACAATAACTTTATTGACAATGATAACATATAATCCAACTGTTTCAAGAATTAGATTGAACAAAACAATCTTCACAATTTTTATTGCAGAAAAGTTTATGGTTATTCTAGTAAATAAGACCAATTTCTAACTCCATATAAGTTAGTAGACTCAAAGAAAGTGTGATACTTGTTTTCCACCATCTTGTTTCCAAGAGCTTCAACATGTTGAAGATTTAAAAATTAGCTTCATTTAAGTTCACATAAGAAATGTAGTTAATATTGAAGTCCACAGTTATGCTTCATCAACTTAGAACTAGAGAACTCTTACTAAACTCAAATGCAATAGTTGCTCATGATCAAAATCCAAAAATAGCAAAACATTTTGATAATTAAAACAAATATGCACTCTAGCATTATTGGCATCGCTTTTTGTATATACTAATGCCAGTAAAAGTCTAGGTTGTCCCAAAGAACAGACCAGACCCTATGTTTCTCACAAATCACAGGACCATTTTCTGTAATCCTTCACTTCCTTTTCCTTTTTTTCATTTCTGTTTTCTATTATTTTCAAATCCAATAATATTAAAAAAAAAGTTTTTTCTTCCCCCATTTTTGTATCACTCTTATATCGGACTTATACAATTATTATACCACACTTATAATTTATTATAGCTTACTTATAGCATTCCTATATTTTTCTTATACTTCTATTGTATTCAAGCATTTTTTGTGAACATTGTATTGAAGCATTTAAGTATATGTAAGTTGGATACATGTAGTGACGGAGTCGGGACTAGAATATTTGGAGGGGCAAAATTTTATATAGGCAAATATAAATGATGATAGATCGACAATGATAATGATAATGATAAAAAATTTGACCAAAAGAGACAAGTATGTAGTTATAATATTTAATAGCTAATATGAAAATTAGAAATAACTTCGTGAATAAAACTTATTCAATTGAAGCATATAAACTAAATTCAGTACATGATTGTCTAAATCTTAGTATATATGGTAAGTTTGAAATTATTCATTCCAATTTCATAAAATATTAAATTTTGAATATATGTTATGGAAAATTGTGAGAGTTAAATAGAAAAAAAGTTAAAATGGAAAAATGAAAGTTTAAAAAATGGGAGTTGGAAAGTGAATAAATGAGAAATAAGTTGTACAATAAAGTAAACAATCACAATAAATAAGGCATTGATTGTCCTTTTATAGCATATGTTTAAAGAAATAAATAAAATAAATACTCAATAATAACTTAATATTCAACCTTACAGTGGCGGACATAATTGACTTGTAAAGGTGAAATCTTACTTGAATATCCCATAATATGGGATTTTTCGATCACTGGGTGGGCGGCCGCCTCTACGTGCTGCCCCTAGCGCTGCCCCTGTATACATGTTTAAGTATGTTATATGAAAGGTTTTAGGTTTGAGTAGACCTAGGTGTGGGCCGGGCTGCGCCGAGTTCGGGCTTAACTAAAAAATGAGTTGCCTAAACCCGGCCCAGCTCATGAAAAATACACTGGGCTCAGACCGGGCCAAGCTCTTAATAAAATAATGAAAACCAAGCCCGGCCCGCGGACCTAACTATTAATTGTTTCAAATAAAAAAATTTAATAAATATTTGTAAAAAATTAATTTATTTGTAGTATAAGTCACAAAATTGAGTTTAAATGTTAAACATTAGCAAAAAAAACAAAATTTTGAATCATGTAATTTTTTTACTATTATTAAATAAATATAAATATATATTTTAACATATTAATTATTATTTCGGGTCGGCGGACAGGGCTTGAATTTTAATATTAAAACCAAACTCGACATATATTTTACTCATGCCACTTCGGGTTCGGACCAGACCGGGCCTAATCTCCAATTAACTTGTCCAAGTTCTTCCCATGAAAAATGGGCATTGATGGGTCTCGTGGGCTAACAGACCCGTGCCCAGGTGTAGGTTTGAGAGAGGTACAACAATGGACAATGGCAATATAAGGTGACAAATTGAGATAAAGAATAAATTTTACCTTCAATTCTAACAACTTGTGAAGCATTCATTTTTGTTTTCTTAAGAGCATGAAATATATGTTGAAATGATCATAAGCAAATCATGCACATATAAGAGATCTAACAATTGTTGAGTGAATATAGATTTGGAGAATTTTTCGGAATTTTTTTGTATAAGGAAAAATTCGATGAACAATGTTGATATGTGGTTGTGGAGTGAAAATAATTAACAAACTATATTTGACAATAGTTTAATGAAATTCGTGAATGATCAAGAATTATTCGATTTGTCATTGAGTGGTCGAAACTACACTTGGTATAATAGCCAAGCATATTCACGTATCGATAGAGTTCCTGCATCTTGCAACATAGTCGACATCTGGCCAATGGTATCCGTTAAAACGTTGGATAGCACTTTATCGGATCATTTCCGCTCCACTTCAGTTCACACATAATGCCTAATCAAGATCCCAAGCTTTTTCATTCTCTTAATTACTAGTGGGATCGAGCAGACTTTCTTGAAACTTGCTACAACACATGGGAGGATATTGAAGGGATTTTTCATCAAAAAATTAACCTACAAAGGAAGAAACGATTAAAATTTCTCAAATCCGGGATATGATTTTTTTCAGGAATGATTCGAATGGTTTAAAATCGATGAGATTACATAAAATAAAACTTACCTAAAGTCTCTTTTGAGACGGATGAAACAAAGCTCTCAGGAAGGAAGCTTCTCCAACGTCACGTGCGAACTACTATGTAACTCAGGACCGTTGCTAAACGTAGAGGATGAAGAGGCAGAGAGAAAACTCCAAATACCCTTTGGGTGCTCACTTTCAGGTTTACTGATATGAAAAAGTTAGGGTTTTTTTTTCTTTTCTTTTAATTTTCTATATATAGGCTAATTAAAATTAGGGTTAGGGTAAATTTATTTATAAATTGGCCAATTAAAATTCTAATTTAATAATTAAACCCCATGGGTTTAATTCCTTAAATTATTTTAATTATCAATTTTATAAACTTTCAATTTAACCCATAGACTAATTAAAAGAAAATATTGAATCAATTAAATTGACATACTACAAATAATATAATTAACTAAACTAAGCTAATAAATTATTTTAGCATGAAATATGAATAAATTTATTTTGATTAAATTATTACCCATATGAATTTATTTAATTTGTCAACTAAACAAATACCATATATTAATACTTTTAATCAAATTAATTTAACTTTAATGTATAACATAAATATATTATGTTACACCATTAACTAAATTAATTATTCGGAGTTTATTAGATTATACAATTATATTGACATAACACGTCAATTAATTTATAATCAATTCTTCATCAAGTATTGTAATATTGCATGTACAAGAAATCCCAGTTCAGAAGTTCTATTGCACGATCCGATGGGTCTGTCCGTATGTTGACAATGGGTTTAACCCATGGACTGTAAGCGGGTCCTAGCTAACCATTACAGCCCCCAATTGGGACAGATTACAGCCGTCTTAAAAGACATCGAACCCAGTAGTTATCTCACAAAATCCTGTGCCTATTAACATCGATATAATGAACAGAGTTATGGTACCGTCACCCTCTCTAGCAGTTCATAATATTTCTTGATTTAGAATGAAATGATTCTTTCAAATAAATCTCAACTCATTCGGACATGTCTTTATCCCTTTCATTCATCAAGTGACCAGTGATTCAATTCGATTTGCAAACCAAATGGCAATCATATCACTTCAACACTACTATTAATATGGCCATGAAATATCGAGCATACCCGTACTTGTAATCCAATATTTAAGGACTCGTTAGTAATATGCGACAACATATTCAATTCCACATTAATAATAAGTTGAATACAAGTCTAAGGACTGTTGAGATCTACCTAGCAAGTTGTCTATGACATACAACCATGTGACCTTGCTATGTGGATCTGTCCAGCCCCATGTTCTCAACATGTGCATATGTTCATGATTTATTTCTCAAATAAATCAACCAACATACAAGCCTAAGGTTTTATTCATTCCCATGATTAAAACAGACTTGGGACATTTATGATTTATTATCAATGGATACTCTAATCTAAATATAGCACAATATATATAATAGAAAAGATTAATGCCTTTAAAATATAACACAAAAAAATGTAACTTGTTTATTACATATCAATAACACATGTCTAGAACTAGGGCACACCTAACATGCATCAGTTTGCCCTTCTCAACACCACATGTCAACTTCTAGTTGGTTTGATTTTTAAAAAATATCATTTTTTTCTAATCAGATTTTAACATGTGGCATCTAGGAGGCTAAATGGTGCACTTTTATAAGTTGATAAGCAGAAGGGGTCAACATATATCTTTTCAATTGTTAAGGAGGCAATAAGCAATTTACACTTAATTCAGGGGCTATTGATGAGTTCTTCAATTTCAAAATATTAATCATCTTACTTTTTAAATTTCTTAAACAGTAAATTTTTTTGAATTTTCAATTTTCCACAAAAATAAGGGATTAATGAAAAGATAGATCACATGTTAAGTAATTTATAAGGGTAAATAATTATAATCGTCAAGAGGTTTGTACTAATATTCTATCACCTCCTCTATGTTCAAACAATACGATTAACAACTTCCCATGTTTTACGCTCATCCAAGTACTACCATCTTTTAAAATTCTTCACTTATCCATCCAAATAATTAATATTTTGACAAAATTACCCTTTTTCATCATTTGCCCATTTAGCTTGTTTTCATGGTATGAGCATATTATTTTTACACTAACATTTTTTTAAAAAAATTTCTCATTTGAGCTTACATTAATTGGAAAGGAGAATTTCCAATCTACTACTCCTGTCATTTGGGCTTATGTATTATTTTTTTATAGAGACGATGAACTAAATGCCATGTGTTGTGATGATTATATCGCAGATTTTATTCAATAGAACAAACAAATAAAGCATTCAACATTCAAAATTAGCAGAAAAATAAAGAACAGCAAGATATTTTTTGGGCAGTTCCCTCTTTATTAGTATTTCTACTAATCAATCCACCTGAGGTACATCTGCTGGAGAAGAAGAAAAGCTTTATTAATGGCTCTAAAGGAACAAGGTAGAAAAGCAACAAATGGGCTTTAAAAGTAAAACAGAAAGGGCCATTGCGAAACATTCTCCACCTTGGCCAAAATTACCTCCAACAAAGCCTCTACAATTCTTCTCCAAAGGGAAATCACCAAGGTAATTTAGTTAGGGGCATGTTCTGACACAAAGTCAAAACTCACAACTCCTAACTTTTGTAAGGCAACCTGAAATTTTTCAACAGGAATAACTTTTGTTAACAAATTAGCAGGATTAACACCGGTATGAATTTTCTCAATAAGAACATCACCAGCACCAACAATATCTCTAACAAAATGCATTTTAATATCAATATGTTTTGTTCTTTCATGATAAATATAATTTTTACAAAGATGTATTGCTGATTGAGAATCACAGCTTATCTTAACATTTTCTTGTAAAAAAACCAAGTTTAGAAATTATGCCATTAAGCCACAGAGCCTCTTTAATTGCTTCTGTTAAAGCAATGGTAATTCAGCCTCTGTGGTTGATAAGGTAACAACATGCTGTAAGCATGATTTTCAGCTAATTAAATTTCTACAAAAAGTAAAACAATAACCTTATACAGATCTTCTTTTATCAAGATCTGTAGCATAATCAGAATCATGGTATCCTTCAATACTGAAATTATTACTATTGGCAGATTTATACATCAAACACATAGCAGAGCTACCCAACAAGTATCTAGCAAGCCACTTTACAGCAGATCAATCCATTTTACAAGGATTGCTCATAAATCTACTAACAAGGCTTACCCCATAAGCTATGACAGGTCTATTACACACCATAGAGTACATAAATGAACCAACAACATTTTGATATGGAATATTATTCATAAATTTAGTTTCAACAGTATCAAGAGGTTTTGGACTCATTGAAAGTTTAAATTGAGCTCCTATGGGTGTAAAAACAGGCTTATTGCAGTTTAACTCAAAGTTACTTAGGATTTTATCAATGTAATCTTTTTTGAGTTAAAGTTAATATCCCTTTGCTTCTATCTCTAAAAATATCAATGCCAAGAATTCTTTTCGCAGGTCCTAAATCTTTCATTTCAAATTCAGTACTTAACTTTGATTTCAATTTCACTATTTCACTTTTACTTTTACATGCAATCAAACATATCATCAACATAGAGAAGTAAATATATATATATATATATATATATATATATATATATATATATATATATATACACACACACACACACATACATATATATATATATATATATATAT